>BLSH010007734.1:521991-547941 GCA_018402905.1 Glandirana rugosa
AACAAGATATTAGTAGAGGATCAAGATTTCCCTCTCCAAGGACGACCAGGACATTCCCTGTCTATTAACAAGATATTAGTAGAGGATCAAGATTTGCCTTTCCAAGGACGACCAGGACATTCCCTGTCTATTAACAAGATTTTAGTAGCGGATGAGGATATCCCAGTCCAAGGACGACAACGACATTCCCTGTCTAATAAGATTTTAGAACAATTATCTGTCCCTTACAGGACCAGCAGGAACCTTTCCGTTTAGAACTAGGAGATGATTATAGAACAATTATCTGTCCCTTACAGGACCAGCAGGAACCTCTCCCTTTAGAACTAGGAGATGATTATAGAACAATTATCTGTCCCTTACTGGACCAGCAGGAACCTCTCCCTTTAGAACTAGGAGATGATTATAGAACAATAATCTGTCCCTTACAGCAACAGCAGCAACCTGACCCTATAGGAGTAGGATTTGATTTTAGAACAATTATCTGTCCCTCTAAGCAGTAGACTCTACCTAGTCCAGTCAGATCATTCTGTAATGCAGGATGAGATCTGCAATAGACTCTACGTAGTCCAGTCAGATCGTTCTGTAATGCAGGATGAGATCTGCAATAGACTATACCTAGTCCAGTCAGATCGTTCTGTAAAGCAGGATGAGATCTGCAATAGACTCTACCTAGTCCAGTCAGATCGTTCTGTAATGCAGGATGAGATCTGCAATGGACTATACCTAGTCCAGTCAGATCATTCTGTAATGCAGGATGAGATCTGCAATCTGTCCCTCAAAGCAGATCGTTCTGTAATGCAGGATGAGATCTGCAATCTGTCCCTCAAAGCAGATTGTTCGGTAATGCAGGATGAGATCTGCAATCTGTCCCTCAAAGAAGATCATTCTGTAATGCAGGATGAGATCTGCAATCTGTCTCTCAAAGAAGATCATTCTGTAATGCAGGATGAGATCTGCAATCTGTCTCTCAAAGCAGTAGTAGTAGTCTCTACCTAGTCCACAATCAGATCGATGAGATGTTATATTATATATATCTGCAATCTGTCCCTCACAGAGACGGCAGCATCCTCTGCCTACACTAGTCAGAGTCTCAGAGAGCATGTGACTGCAGCACTAAGTGACTCCAGCTTATATAGAGGCTGGGTCACATGATGCACTGGCCAATCACAGCCATGCCTACTAATGGCTTCTAGGGAAAACCAGTGAAACGCTTGTTGATTGTCTGCCCTGCAGCTATTCAACATGCGTGATAAAATACCAGAACCCAAACCCGGACTTTTTCTCAAACGTTCGGGATCGGGTTCGGGACACGGACACCCGAAAGTTCGGTACGGACCCGAACTTTACATTTCTGGTTCGCTCAACTCTAAAAATAAGAAAACAGTAAAGTTAGGCCAAATTTTTTCCATATTGTGAAAGATAATGTTACGCTGAGTAAAATGATACCCAAGATGTCATGCTTCAAAATTGCATCCGCTCGCGGAATGGCGACAAACTTTGCAGCTTAAAAATCTCCATTGGCGACGTTTTAAAAAATTCTACAGGTTAGCAGTTTTGAGTTACAGAGAAGGTCTTGTTGCTCTTGCTCTAACGATTGTGGCGATACCTCACATGTGTGGTTTGAACACCGTTTTGATATGTGGCCGGGACTTACGTATGCGTTCGCTTCTGCGCACAGCTCACGTTCCCGGAAAACAGATACTATATGGCAGCCCAGCTCCAACACTTGGTGGGATGTATGTCCCCCCCTCACGAATGACTCCTCTACCCAGCTTATGCATATAGGGGCTGGGGTGAGGTCTATCCCTGAGGGGTTGGAGGTGCAGGCCTTCTGCAAATCAAATAAACAACAGCCCACTTATAATGTTCTTCAAAAACTGTGGAATGCTAAATAACTTTAACATGCCACGGGATTTACTAGCTACAGTCCCATATCTAACTTACCCTGAGTTAGCAAAGCTTCAGCAGGGCCCCCGCTGGCATGCCTGGGGAATATGCTTGCTTTCCCAGGTTTTCCAACGGGGCAAACTTAAAACGTTCTCGGAACTTCAAACCACATTTAATATCCCTCCCCAGATGTTATTTTATTACCTCCAATTGGCACATGCTGTCAAATCCCACGGAGAAGGTATGGACTGGTCCCTCTCACCCACATCCATTTTCCACCTTATCCAAACGGTTACGGAAACAAAAGGGTTTATCTCACAATGCTACAGCATGCTTCTCTCAGAACATTTAAAAGCCCATCCTATAAAAGCCATAGCTCAATGGGAGGTGGAATCTAGGGACTCCTGGAGGCCCTGGAGTCTGTTAATATGTGCTCCCTCAATGTATACCATTAAGCCCTATACCCTGCCTGCTTGGAATCCTGGAGGCTGAGATTCCTGAGGAATCGACACGCCAAGCGACATCTAGGGCACTGTTTCAAGCCAGGAAGGTTATCCTTCTTAACTGGAAATCCTCAAATCCCCCATCCATCAAAACATGGATCACCCACATGGGAAACAACCTAAGTTGGGAGGTATATCTATAAACACAGGGGACAAGCACACAAATTTGATAAACTATGATCAGCTTGGCTTGAAGTACCCGGCCTGGCTCCCAGGGAGCTAGTCCTGAACAGAGTACTGCAGGGGCTGAAACGGAGTGGCAGAATAGAGTGTGAGGGAGGATGTAATTTAGAAATTAATGTTGATAATTGGATTGAGCTGAAAATATATATATATATATTTTTTTTTTTTGGGGGGGAAGTTAACTAAATGTACCAAATATGATTGGTGGTTGATCTATCAATATGCTGTGCAGTGATTGTTATGTCCTTCATCTTCTTTTACTTATGTATTCTCTATGTACAACCCGAATGTTGCAATAAAATCTTTTTTCTGATTAAAAAAAAAAAGAATCACTAAGTTGGAAAAAGGCTTACCACCTTGTGTCATTATTTTGTTGAACCACCGCTTTAATTACAGCCTTTAGTGTGTTGGTATGTGTCTCTACTAACTTTGAACATCTAGACCTTGCAAAATTTGCCCACACTTCTTTGGAGAACTGCTCATGTTCAGTTAAATTTAATGGAGACCATTTGTGGACTACAGTCTTCAAGTCATTCCGCAGATTTTCTTTTTCAATAGTTTTTATTGAGTTTACATTATGACATTACATACATACATTCGAATAGTAGGTAGTCGTCATCAAAAAAAGAAGTAACGAACGAAACGAACGAACATTCTCTGTCGAATATATGTGACTATGCATATAGCTCTTTGGTTGCAAGTTTCTGCAATGTGACATTATAGTTCTGAAAGTATCTACAGCATTGACATTGCATCAATTGGCTACTGTTGTAAGGCTGAGAGGTATGGGTATTTTCCCTCCTGGACACCCCCACGGGAGCTATACTGAAACGAAATCCCATTTGTAGATGGTCTAGTAACCTCCTGCGTGAATTCCTCTTAAGTCCAGGAGGTTTATACTTTGGCATCTAACTCTATAAGAAGCAGTATTTGCATATCATATATATGTTAGTCTGAGGATTTATTCCATATCAACCATGGGTACCACATTTGGGTGATTTGATCTCTATATTTGTTTCTTAGTGCTAGGGTGTGCTCGTATGTGAAGTGTAATTGAGTTGTGTTGACAACCTCTTGTATAGTGGGTGGATTAGGATTTTTCCATTTCCTGGTAATGTTGAGTCTTGCGGACAGTAGGATATGGGTCATAGTATGCCTAAACTTTTTTCGGTATTGATCTATTCTCAGTGATAAGAGAGCTAGACTAGGATGCATATGAATTGGTGTTTGAGTAACTTCTCCTATTAGTTTGAAGGTTGCTCTCCAGTAATCTGATAGTTTGGGGTAGCCCCAAAATATGTGGAGCAGCTCTCCCTTCTGGCCGCACTTCCTCCAGCATCCATCTTTTTCTCCTTTGTTAAATTTGGCAATTTTGTCTGGGGTAAGGTACCAATGTTGAGTTATCTTAATAGATAACTCCCATAGCGTGGAGCATGAGGTGGCTCTATATGTGGAGTTGCCCGCTTTGGCCCATTGGTCTTCCATGTAGGTGCATTCTAAGTTCTTTTCCCATTGAAGTAAGGAGGTTGTTTTGGTGAAAACTGTTTTGTTCTGTAATAGGTTATAAAATAGGGAGATTCTTTTTTGGTGTGGTTTATGCGCTCTGTAGAATATCCAAGCAGGTTGGGTAATTTTACATGTCTTCTTTGGTAGTTTGGTGACACAGTGTTGGGTACGGATATACATAGAGAGGTCTGAGTCTGGCAGTTGGAATTCGCTTTGGAGTATGGGAAAGGTTTTAAGTGAATCATTATTAAATAGATCTATAATTAATTGGATTCCTTTACTGTACCACTTCTTATATGATATTGAGTCTACTATGTTGTGAAGTTCTTCTAAGGGTATTTTGATTGTAGATTCAATGGGATAAACTGAGCTAGTTTTGATGAGTGTTCTCCAGGCCTTTGTTGTGGCTATAATCGTTGGGGAAACATTTGTGGGTACTTTAGCTCCAATTGTGATTGCAAGTAGCCACGTGAGTAGGTTACTATTGGGGATAGCTGAGGCTTCCATGGTGCCCCATATTGTAGAGGGAGAGGGAAGGAACCATTCCTTCATCTGGGTAAGAATTGAGGCTAGGGAATAGTCTTGGAAATCAACGTGTCCAGTCCCTCCCGCTGAACGTTGTTTGATCAGCTTAGAATGGGTGCATCTGGCTTTTTTGCCTTGCCAAACAAATTTGGAAAGCATGGTTTGTAGTGATCTAAAGTAACTAGCTGGGATTGGAATTGGAAGGGTGTGAAACAAATATAACATTTGTGGTAGGTGGAGCATTTTGAACACTGCCAGTCTGCCCATCCATGAAAACTCAAAGGTTGTAATTTTAGTAATATCTTCTTGGAGTTTCGCTCAAAGTGGTAGGGAGCAGAGTTGAGCGAACCCGAACTGCGGGTCCGTACCGGACTTTAGGGTGTCCGTGCCCCGAACCCGACTCCGGACATTTCAAAAAAAGTCTGGGATCGGTTTCGGTATTTGGGTATTTTTTGGCGCCTGTTGAATAGCTGCAGGGCAGCCAATCAACAAGTGTTTCACTCATTTGCACTTAGAAGCCATCACAGCCATGCCTACTAATGGCATGGCTGTGATTGGCCAGTGCATCATGTGACCCAGACTATTTTTGGCACCTGTTGAATAGCTGCAGGGCAGCCAATCAACAAGCGTTTCACTCATTTGCCCTTAGATGCCATTACAGCCATGCCTACTAATGGCATGGCTGTGATTGGCCAGTGCATCATGTGAGCCAGCCTCGATATGAGCTGGAGTCACATAGCGCTGCATGTCACATGCTCTCAGGCTAGTGTAGGGAGGGGATGCTGCCGCCGCTGTGAGTGAGAGAATAGCGTTCTAATATCATCTCATCCTGCATTAGAGACAGGTTCCTGGCGGTGCTGTGAGGGAAAGATTAGCGTTCTAAAATCATCTGATACTGGAGTAGGAACAGGTTCCTGGTGCTGTGAGGGAAAGATTAGCATTCTAATATAATCTCATCCTGCATTAGAGACAGGTTCCTGGCAGTGCTGTGAGGGAAAGATTAGTGTTCTAAAATCATCTGATACTGCATTATGTACAGGTACCTGGTGCTGTGAGGGAAAGATTATCATTCTAATATCATCTGATACTGCATTAGGGACAGGTTCCTGGTGCAGTGAGGGAAAGATTAGCATTCTAATATCATCTCATACTGAATTAGGGACAGGTTCCTGGGGCTGTGAGGGAAAGATTAGCGTTCTAATATCATCTCATACTGCATTAGGGACAGGTTCCTGTCGGTGCTGTGAGGGACAGATTATCGTTCTAAAATCATCTCATACTGGTGTAGGTAGAGGTTCCTGTCGGTGCTGTGAGGGACAGATTATGGTTCTAAAATCATCTCATACTGCAGTAGGGACAGGTTCCTGGTGGTGCTGTCAGGGACAGATTATGGTTCTAAAATCATCTCATACTGCAGTAGGGACTGGTTCCTGGCGGTGCTGTGAGAGACAGATTATCGTTCTAAAATCATCTCATACTGCAGTAGGGAAAGGTTCCTGTCAGTGCTGTGAGGGGCAGATTATTATTCTAAAATCATCTCATACTGCATTAGGGACAGGTTCCTGTCGGTGCTGTGAGGGACAGATTAGCGTTCTAAAATAATCTCATACTGGAGTAGGGAGAGGTTCCTGTCGGTGCTGTGAGGGACAGATTATCGTTCTAAAATCATCTCATACTGCAGTAGGGACAGGTTCCTGTTGGTGCTGTGAGGGACAGATTATAGTTCTAAAATCATCTCCTACTGGAGTAGGGAGAGGTTCCTGTCGGTGATGTGAGGGACAGATTATCTTTCTAAAATCATCTCATACTGGAGTAGGGAGAGGTTCCTGTCGGTGCTGTGAGGGACAGATTATCTTTCTAAAATCATCAATCAAAGGGACAATGGCGCACTGGCCTAGCGCATTAACTTTGATAAAGCCTTTACTTAAAAAATTAAAAAAGATTATACTCACAAATTAGCTTTTAAAATGAGCATTGCGCACAATTGTGAAGTCCTACCCATTCATCGACATGTCATGTACGGCTGGTACTCACACTATGAAGGCTAACGCATTTCGAGGTTTTAAAACCTCTTCCTCAGAGGCTCTGAGGAAGAGGTTTTAAAACCTCAAAACGCTTTAGCCTTCATGGTGTGAGTACCAGGCGTACATGACGTGTCGATGAACGGGCAGGACTTCACAATTGTGTGGAATGCTCATTTTAAAAGCTCGTTTATGAATATAATCTTTTTTAATTTTTTAAATAAAGGATTTATCAAAGGTAATGCGCTAGGCCAGTGCGCCATTGTCCCTTTGTTTTTTTTAACACAGTTCTGGAGGATGAGGAGGATGAGGATGATGAGGAGGAGGAGGAGGAGGAGGAACCATGTTCCCAGCAGCGTGGCACACAACGCAGCTCATGGGCATCACTGGAGCGTGGCTGGGGGGATACGGAGGACACAGATGATACACCTCCCAAAGAGGACAGCTTGTCTTTGCCTCTGGGCAGCCTGGCACACATGAGCGACTACATGCTGCAGTTCCTGTTCAATGACAGCCGAGTTGCCCACATTTTAACTTGTGCTGATTACTGGGTGGCCACCCTGCTGGATCCCTGTTACAAGGACAACGTGTCATCCTTAATTCCCTCACTGGAGGGTGATCGGAAGATGCGCGACTACCAGTGCACACTGGTAGATGTGCTGCTGAGGGCATTCCCAAATGACACCGGGGGCTCAGTGGAAGCACAAGGTGAAGGCAGAGGAAGAGGTCGCCAATGCAGCTGTGGCACTGCCAGCACCTCAGAAGGCAGGGTTAGCATGGCCGAAATGTAGAAAAGCTTTGTCAGCAGCACGCCACAACAAACAGCACCAACAGCTGATAGGCAACGTCTTAGCAGGAGGCAACATTTCAGCAACATGGTGGAGCAGTATGTGTGCACATGCCTACACGTACTGACTGATGTGTCTGCCCCATTCAACTTCTGGGTCTCCAAATTGGGCACATGGCCTTTGCTTGCCCTTTATGCCTTGGAGGTGCTGGCCTGCCCTGCAGCCAGTGTATTGTCTGAATGTGTGTTTAGCACGGCAGGGGACGTTATTACAGACAAGCGCAGCCGCCTGTCCACAGCCAACGTGGACAGGCTAACGTTTATTAAAATGAACCAGGCATGGATCCCACAAGACTTGTCTGTACCTTGTGCAGAATAGACATTTAGACCAGCCTCACACAGCCATTGGCATACTTTTTTTTTTTTTGAATATGTCTCAATATTTTAAAGGCTACTCCAATTAGTAAAAAAAACAAACAAACAAAAAACAGTGTTGGCTACCTCCTCCTCCTTCACCACCACTTCCACCTACACCGCCACGGTCACTGCCTCCTCAACCTCTAGGCTCCAACTCCACATCCACCTCCTCCTCCTCCAATTTTTATTTTTTTTATGTGATTTTAAGTTATTTCCCTATCCACATTTGTTTGCAGGGCACTTGTCCTACTCTTACCCCCATTTTGCTTCCTTTTGCAGCCCTCTAGCCCTTTCCAGGACTTTTTTAGAGCCATTTTTGTGCCCAAAAGTTCGTGTCACCATTGACTTCAATGGGGTTTGGGGTCCGGGGTCAAGTTCGGTGCCGAACTCGAACTTTTTCGCGAAGTTTGGCCAAACCCGATGAACCCGAACATCCAGGTGTCCACTCAACTCTAGTAGGGAGTTACTCTGGAACAGTGTTTTAGTAGATTTAGTCAGCTGCACACCAAGGTAGGTTATACTTTGATCTGCCCAAGTATAGTGGAAAAGTTGTTTGAGTTTGTTTGAAGTTGGGGTATCGACTCCTAGATTCAAGATGTACAATTTAGCTTAATTTACTTTATAGTGGGAAAATCTACTGAATAGCGATAACATCCTCTGAATTTCCGGGAGAGACTTTGCTGGGTCAGTGATCATTAGAATCACATCATCAGCGAATAAGCTGATTTTATGTTCTTGTCCTGCCATGTGCATGCCTAAGATTCCCTTATTTAATTGGATTATTTCTGCTAGGGGTTCTATTGCTAGGTTAAAGATTAACGGGGACTGCTGATAGGTAACCCCAATGCACCCTATCAAAGCTTTTTCAGTGACAGGAGTACAGAGGGTAAACCATGTTTTTCTACATGATGTATCGCGTTTATTACCCTCCTGGTAGCGTTGGACGATTGTCTCCCTTTTGTGAAGCCAGATTGTTCCTTGTGGATGAGGGTTGGAAGAATGTCAGTTAGTCTGTTAGATATTAGTTTTGCATATATTTTTAAATTGATATTTAGCAAGGAGATAGGCCAGAAGTTTTTGGATGAAGTTGGATCTTTTCCTGGTGTGGGGAGGGTCACCACTAATGTGTTTAACATTTCTGGGGGAAAGGATGATGAGGAGGTAGTGGTGTTATAGACCTTACATAATGTGGGAGCTAAAATAAGTTGAAATAATTTATAATACTCTCCAGTGAACCCATCTGGGCCTGGTGATTTAGAATTGTGGAGGCTGTCAATTGCTCATAAAATTTCTGTAATGGAAAAAAGGAGTGTTGAGAGATGATTGTTGGGGGGAGATAGCTGGGAGATTAACGTGCTCTAGGAAATCTGAGATTTCTTTTTGGTAAGGTTGGTAATAATTTATCATGTTTTATATTGTAAAGGTCATTGTAAAATACACTAAATTCAATAGATTTAGGTTTGAGTAGTTTCCCATTGCTATGAGGGTGGAATAGGAATGGAATTTTGGATTTTGTTCACTGTCCTTTGATAACTAGGGCCATGGCTTTGCCCGCTTTATTCCCAGAGGTATATGTATTAGCCTTAGTTTTACGGTACGCTTTTTCAAATGATTCTAGTAGTAGGGAGCATAATTCCAGACGTAGTGTAAAAAATTTTGATTGGAGGATGGGTGAAGGGTTAACCTTGTTCTGTGATTCAGTATATTCTATGGCTGCTGTAAGTTCATCTAACTGCTGCATCCTCTGTCTCTTAAGTTTAGCCCCCATTTGAATGAGTATATCTCTGATAACCACTTTATACGTATTCCACACCACCGTCTGGTCGGACGAGTTTGAATTTATGCGAACATTCTTTCAAGTGTTTTTTGATAAGGTTAGAGTAGCTAGAGTTTTGAAGAAGGTAACTGTTTACTCTCCATATATAGGAGTTAGGTTGTGAAGTTTGGGTTTCTATAGTGATACTAACTGGAGCGTGATCCGACTAGGTGGTAGTGTAGATGACCAAAGTCGATATGTTTTGCAATAACCATTTGACCATACAGAAAGCTCAATGCTTGAGTAGGTGTTGTGCCGCTGCAACAGATAAGTGTAATCTCTCTTGCTTGCGTGGAAACACCTCCACACATCAAACAAATAATTTGAGGTGAGGAAATCTATCTTGAGCTCTGGTACCATATTGAAATCACCACAAATTAGCAAGTGGCCTTCTTGCATTTTTTTTGCCATGTTCAGAGTTTTTTTAAGAATTGTATTTGGCATTGATTTGGCACATAGTTAGTGACTAGAGTATATTGGGTGTTATTTATAGTGCATAACAAGATGATATATCAACCTTCGGGGCCATTGATGCATTTTTGGTGTTGGAAAGAAACAGTGTTCCTTATGGCTAATGATATTCCTCTTTGTTTCCGTGCATAGTTGGCTTGGAATATATGGGGGAATTGTTTATGCTGACACAAAATGCTTTTCTTGCACGCAAAGAATATCACTGTTGAGTGATAAGGCTGATTTCCATAGGGATGCCCTTTTAGCCGGGTGATTGAGACCTTTCGCGTTTAGAGATACAATTGTAAAGGCCATGGTTGAAAATGATAGTATGTGATATAATTAGTAAAAACTTACGTTCAGGAGCAGTTGAAGGGCGTCTTTTTGTCCAATGTTGTCTGGTACTGGAGATTCCCGAGCCCGGGAACTAGGTGCAACAGGTAGAGTTAGTTGTACGGTGAGGCTATTAAAGATAAGCAAAACAGTGAGTATATGGTAGGGGTCAATCTCCACCTGTATTTTGAGAATTGTGTTAGCTAGTTGACACAAGTATTCAACAGTTAATGAGAACTGAATATAGGAACTGACAAACAGGTCAGCTATGCATATCTCTGTGAGATGCTGACCAAACTGTAGGGGGAAAGTTCAAAAGTAGAAAGATATATTGTGTTGAACTGGGATGTGCTTCCTTTTAGTATGTAGCAGGCGAAACCATCACTTATGCTTATATGTACGGTTTCCACTATTGTGCCCAGATTAGTGACCTTTATGGTTTCCAGATGCTTTGGTAGATTTGTGTGAGAGCTCCGGAATAATGCCCCATTTATAGAGGAGTTTCATTCTTCCGTCCTCAGTTGAGATTGTATGTGGGATACCATTGTGGGTAGTGTAGCTGGGTGTCTCCACTTGTATGTTATCTTGTGGTTAGTAAGAGCCTTTGTTATCAATTTTAATTGTCTTCTCATCTGCAGTGTGTACTGCGACAATTAGGCAAATAATTGAATATCTGCATATGGCGCTGGTAATGTAATGAGTTCTCTCGTTTTGGGTAGAATCTGCTCTTTGGCTTGGTAAAAATGGATTCTCAGTAATACATCTCTAGGTACAGTTTCTGCAAGGTGGCACGGTTTAGGGACCCGGTGGATGCAATATATAGTGAGTTCTACATGAGAAGGAAAAAACACAGCGCTGGCAGCCCCCTTATAGTAATCTGATATATGTACCTAAAATCATAATAAGTAAAGTGCAGCAGATAGAACATAATAGATACACCAACGTGCAAAATCGGATATTCATACAAGAAAAAACAGAGCTAAAAAAAAAAATAAAACAAAATATATAAAAATATATAATAAACTCAATTAACCAATTCAACAAAGTGCTGAAGTGCTCATCTGACAAGAAGTTCACTTGTGCTTAGCAATAGTTCCATCAATCATAAGTGTCAAAATAGATTAATAGTTCATAAGAGTCCAAAGAAAAGTGCTTGGTGCTTCACTTATAAGTAAACAGGTGCTTCAGCGATAAAAAAAAAAACACTTAAAACATGCTCTGTGCCACTCTCCCCCCTCTCCTCCCCTACTCACCAGAAACAGGTGACCCACAGCTTTTCAGTCTGGGGTCTAAAAGGCTTGTTCTGGTGTTAGTGGATGTTTAGCAGGGTGATGTTGCCTTTAAGAGCGGGGTTCCCTTCAGGACCACTAGAGCCAGTTCCCTCGGAGTTAAAATAGGGCAGACATAGTGTGATATTGTATAACAAGCTTTTATTGCACAACAATAGGTAAAAACTTACAGGAATTCCTAATAGTTTAAGCGGTGTGTCAGTATTCAAAGGAGCGCCGTACTTCCTCCTAGATCACCGTCGTGCATTCCACGGGCACCGGAAGTGACGTCACATGCTCAACATGGACTGGAAATGCGTCAACGCATTTCACCCCACCCACAGGGCGTCATCAAGGACATCATTTCCGGTCTGGGAGGCCATAGTTTATATTTAGAACATTGGCCAATCAGACGTGTGGGCGTGGGAGTATATGTTAATTTATACTTAATGCTGGGTGTAGTAGGCTTCACACTTACCAAGTTGAATGCCATTACCTCCACCCCCTGAAGACAATACGACGTGGCAAATGTATTGGATAAAAAAGGTCACATGACCGACGCAGTGCTTCCCCAGGGGTGTAGCGGCTTGATCAACATCTAATAAAGCACCACTTCCTCCACCCAAATGCAGGGATGCAGAGTCTCATCTTTGTGATTAAAAAACCGATTGAACGAAATGATTAATTTAAAAGAACAAAGCTGCGTTGATACTGAGATCAGTAATAACATAAAAGAATGGTAATAAATATTAAAACATTTAAAATTAAAAAGGTACAGACCAAAGGAGAGTGCCCTACTGCATCAGAATCGAGTCAGAATACAATTGAAATCGGAAAGATAGGAGACCTTATAAATTTGTGTCAAATAAGAAAAACAATGGAACAAAAAATATAAAATAAAAAATAGGATAAAATATTGGAATGAACATGGAAAAAAAAGGAAATAAAAATAAACAAAACAGAAAAAAATATAAAAAAATAAGATAAAAAAAAAACAAAAACAAAAATAAAAATAAAATAAAAATAAAATTATAAAAATAAAAATAAAGAAAATAAAAATAAATATAAATCATAAATATTATAAAAATCAAAATGAATTAACTATAGCCAAATGTGGAAAATTTACGTTTATGAAAAAATGTAATTATATTGAAAATGGAAACTAACGATAAGTTATACCTATGTGTAGGTTTCATTCTAGTAAATATGCCTAAATGTAGGTCCTACTATACAACCACCCCCATGGGTGACAGTAGGACCATAATAAAAAGGAGGGGACCTGGGACTGTGGTAAGTACACTTCTCCCTGGGGGTTAGAATGAGTGAAAGCCAGAGTACTGAAGGGCCAATGTTATCTGGTCTCGTGACTAAGGGCTAACAATTTGATATGAAACAGTTAATATCTAGCTCAATATTGAGCCCCTGTGGATGCATACTTCCTAGTCGGTAGATCCAATAAATTTCATTCTGGGAGACTGCTTGCTTCAAGTTGGTGCCTCTCCAGTGGGCTTCCATCTTGTCTATGCCACAAAAATAAAGTAGTGAGCTCTATTGGTGTTAAATCGGGTAGCATTGTTGAGAACATAGTGCTAGCAAAGCTGCGCAGTTCTGCAGGGGGGATGAATTCAGGTATCCCTCATATTTTAATATTATTTCTTCGAGAATGGTCTTCGAGATCTGCCAGCTTAGCTTTAATCCACATAGTATCCTCTTTTTGCTCATTATATGCATCCACAAGATCATTCACCGTGTCAGTACATTCCTCCATTTTGTTTTCCATATAGTGCACTCTATCCCCTATTTGCCATATATCAGTAGAGAATTTGTGAATCAGGGAGGATAGATTAGACATCAAGGAGGATTGCAGTGACAGTAGCATGTCCTTCATTGTAGTGCCTAGCACAGATTTTCAATGGGGTTTAAGTCTAGACTTTGACTAGGCCATGCAAGGACATTTACCTTTTTCTCCTTCAACCACTGTGTGGTCATTTTTGCTGTGTGCTTTCGGTCATTGTCATGTTGGAAGGTAAACCTTCTTTCCATTGACCTGACAGCTTTCTGGGAAAGGGCAGCAGATTTTACGCAAGAATTTGACGGTATTTTGCCCCATCCATTTTTCCTTCTATCCTGACAAGTGCTCCAATCCCTGCTGCAGAGAAACACACCCATAACAGGAAATTACCACCTCCATGCTTTACTGTAGGAATGGTGTTAGTCACATGCACACAATGACCACTCTTTGCCATAAATTCCTGCCACTGTTTCAGAGTTGCTGTAGGCCTCTTGAAAGCCTTTCTGACCAGTTTCCTCTTGGCTCTTTCATCCATTTTGATCCAGGGAGGGCCTGTGTTGTACCAAATACTTTCCACTTCTTAATAATAGACTTCACTGTGGTTTTAGGCATTGATAAAGCCTTTGAATTTTTTTTTGTAACCATCTCCCGAATTGTGCTTGTCAACAACTTTATGCCAGAGATTGTTTGACAGTGTTTTGCCACCCATAGTTGATTATTTGCTTCAGTTGCCCTACCAGGGACTGAAATGCTCCAGATAAGCTCTTTTCATGCCGAGCTAATCAAAATGACCACAGCTGATCACAGTTGAAAATCAAATGGCTTTGTGTGCGATTGAGAAGGTGATTAGCTACACCTGATTGAGTTTTTAGCAGGGGGTGATCCTTTTTGCAACCCAGTGATTCTGTTTTTGAATATTAAAAAAACCTTTCTGACATGTTGGTGTTATATCTTTCACTTGGATGTTAAAACCTGCTCTGAGTAAATACAGCTGGATAAAAGAAACACTGTGTCTGTCTTCATTCTTGGCTGCAAAGCAACAAAATGTGATTTTATAGGGGGCTATTCTTTTCTATACCCACTGTATATTTTTATGAATTTGGTGTCAGTACTATTCTAATACTGGACCCACCACAGCATGACACAAAAAAAAAATACGTTTAAAACCATTTGCAGCTAAGCTACCTCACATTATATCATTTACAGTACATTGACTAAGTGCCTCCTACTCCCACAGTAAAAATAAAAGTTAGACAAGAGACTGTTTTACACTACTTGCAGTAAAACACCTGCCTGTGAATGGTGTCTCTAGTATATTTCAGCTTAGTCTCTCTCATTAAAACTGTCCTGCTTCTGGCCAATTTTGCACTGCTTATCTGTCTTCTGTCTTCTAATTCTTGTAGCAAAATACCTGCCTATGACCTGTGTCTCTAGTTTTAGACCTAATCCTACTCATTAAATTTAGCTTTCCGCTAGCCACCTTCCCATTGCTGTATCTTATGTGCTTTCTCAAATCTTAATGAGCATTTGATTAAAATTGCCAGTAGCAGGTCAATTTGCATCAGCAAGAACATGAACAGCTTCCGTGAACCAATGGCCAATTTCTATCCTCTGAAACCATGTGTAAGTGCCAAAATTACCTTTAAAACTGATCTGCTTTAATGATGATGTAAAAAAATTTTTTGGAACCTTTTTTCTTTTTCTTCTTGTCTTTCCAGCATAAATCAGTTACAGTTTAAAATTGTATAAATTTGAGATATTAATTTCCTCTGTCTATAGATGTCGGTTGGAAATTGTGGTATTGTACGCAGTGACTACTTAGGCACGATATCCTGTATAACTCCTCTATTTCAACAAAAAATCCTGATTATAGGCCATTATTGCATATGTACTTCTGTTTATTTCTAATGTACGGAATTGTCCAGATGATAAGGCTTGTTCTTTTTGCTCCAACCGCTACACTTTGTTATTCTCAATAAAATTTTAAGTATAAAAAAAAAATACCTAACTAAAGGATTGTTTTTTAAACTGTAATTAATCAGATTGAGGGACTTCTGCTACATATAAGCCAAAGTATTGTAAAATAAATAGATGAATTCCACCTCCAAATATGTGCTACCCAAGTACACTAGCCCTGAAGGTATCTGTCATACTGTCATGTAACAGCACATACAGGTTTAAAGCAATTGTAAAATCTCCCTTTTTATGTTATACTTACCTTCTCTGTGCAGTTAGTTTTGCACAGATCAACCCAGATCCTCCTCTACTCGGGTCCCTCTTCAGTGCTCCTGGCTCCTCCCTCCCTTTGAGTGCCCCTACAACAAGCAGCTTACTATGGAGGCACCCAGGCCGAGGCACAGCTCTGTGTATCCATTCAGGCACGGAGCTGTGGCTTTGCCCCGCCCCCTCTCTCTCTCCTCATTGGCTAATTGACTTTGATTGACAGTAGCAGGAGCCAATGGCACCTTTGCTGTGCCTCAACCAATGAGGAGGGGAGTTCGGGGCAGCTGAGGCAGTCTTGGACATCGCTGGATACATTTTTTTTCTGCAATGAAGCAAACGAAGGAAAAGAAATGGGACTTTACATGAAACATGTGATGGATGACAAGTACATTAATGGATAATTAAAATTAAATTTATTGATTGGTATAAACTAGGGTAGGTACATATGGCAAGTAATCTAGATGTCAATCATAACATAGATAAACAAGGTAATCATAATAAATAGAGGTAAACATTGCATGGTAGATTGCCCCCATCCATCAAATTCATGTGTGTACAATGGTGCATGTAAATATACAATCTGCATGGTCAATGACCTCACTGATCCCTTTGTGGTATTCTAGGTACAGTATATCTGAAAAATGCATATAGAATACAAACACTGCAGTTGAGAGCTCTACGCGTTTAGCAATTGCGTGTTATATCTGCAATAGAAAATTATTATGAATGGTCTAACAATAGATACCATAGAAAGGGAAGGTAGATGAATCCCCCAGAATGAACTATGGTGACAACTTACAACGTTTGTGCACTAGAGGTAAGGTGCCGGGCCAGATGACATGCCCATGGACATCATGGCCGGGAGTTGTGGGAGGGAAGTACAGCCGCAACAGCCAACATTGACAGCACCCCAGGTGGGTATGGGCATCACAGGAGTAGGCTTGTGAATGAGTGAGGTGAATCATTAAAGAAACTTTAAATATTGTGTGAATGGTAAAATGCGAGTGATATATAGATTCTGGATAAGAGAGTGAAGAAAAAAAGAGAGGAAAAGAAGAAGAAAAGAGAAGAGAAGGGAAAAAAAGAAAAAAAGAATGATAGATGTGCGGCAAGGATTAATAGAAACCAGCTTAAAAAACAAATAAAAGTATAAAACCAAGACACATACCAGGAGAAAAATGGAAAAACCCGATAGATAGTGGAAAATTATAGAAAGAGGAAGGAGAGGAACTGTAAAACCCAACAAGCCAGCTGTAGATAAAAAGGGTAAATGTAGAGCAAGGAAGTGGTCGTGAAATGGAAATACATACCTGTGCAGTGATAACGTCCATGTGTAATGGTAGTGCATGTGATGCAGCGTGTGGCGTTGTCTGTGTGTCTAATCCCACCGAGGGTGGTGCCTAATATAGGCTGCGCCGCCGAACCGCCCCCCCAATGTCACGCACGTGGGAGCAGGGAAGGAGGGAGGCGCCAAGTACCGGTTGAGTGATCATCCGGCCATCGGCATCCTAACCTCCTATAGCACCCGTGAGTGTGTGTACCCCGACTGGCGCAGTAGAAACACGAGCACTCCACGCATCTAGTGGGGTGACATGATGCTGACACGCAATGAGGAGATCCCACCCACCCCCTGAGTGTAGAGGCAGGGGTAGAGGGAGCCCGCAGTGTGCGTTGCAGCTCCCAGATCATGTGATGCCCGAGCGGCCCAGCAAGCCGTGGCAATCACCACCAGAACCGAAGGCAGGAAGTCTGATGTTAAAAAAGAAAAGACTGTGAATGGTAAATTGGATAACGGTAAAAGGGATACAATTGTAAACATGTGAAAAGGGGGAGGTTATCGTATGACCAATTAACAGCAGAAAGGGGGTAAACAGCTGTATCACATTACACCATCACGTGCTTCCATCCCTGTTGAGTACTAGAAGGGGAGAGAG
Source organism: Glandirana rugosa (assembly GCA_018402905.1). Classification (NCBI taxonomy): domain Eukaryota; kingdom Metazoa; phylum Chordata; class Amphibia; order Anura; family Ranidae; genus Glandirana; species Glandirana rugosa. The sequence goes on from BLSH010007734.1 coordinate 539,637, forward strand.
GGAAAAAATTTGGGACTTTATATGAAGACATGGCCTGGTAAGGCTGCACGCTTACAACCCTGACATTTGAATAAAATGTTTTTATGCAATGAAGCAAATGAAGGAAAAGAAATGGGACTTTACATGATAGAGATGGGCTCAGGTAAGTATAGGGGGGGGGTGAGAGGGGCTGCTACACACAAAGGGTTTTTTCTTATCATAATGCATAGAATGGATTAAGATACAAAATCTTCTGACTTTACAATATCTTTAAGGTATCCCCAAACCTGTATTTTAGAGAATGTTTGTCCACTCATACTTATTTGTTCTTTTTTATTACAGGTGTATATATATTGTCAACAATTTATACAGTGCTTTATGTATTGTACATTCACATCAGTCCACCCCTTCCTTCAGTGAGCTTGCGATCTGCCTCACATGCACACATGTCCCTGACAAGCATACATACACATAGTGGGGCCAATTTGAATTGGAGCCAATGAAGCCTACAGCATGTGTTGAAGTTTAGAAAGAAACTGGAGTATCCGGAGGAAACTCACTCAAGCACAGGTAGAACATGCAAACTCCTTGTAGGTAGTCTCCTGGTTAGTATTAAAACTGAAGGCTCTAATGCTGCAAGGCAGAAGTACGATGAGATTTCCACTGTGGGTTCACTGTGTTTCAAATAGGATTTTCCAAACCCTCATGGGATCAAACTCAGGTTGATGTTCTCACTTCCAAAAGAAACTATATCAGGCTGGGCTTTAAACAGACCTAAATGTTTAAAGTCCTGTACCTGAACTTGTTTCTTACACATACAGTATATCTTGACAGTACAGTGCCCTCTACAATATAAAAAAGGGTTGTGTGACCTGGGTTGTCACCTAGGCAGGTTGAAGGGCTCTGGGATGACTGTGTTTGGGCTCCACCCTCTGAAAGATTCTGTGTGATAGCAAGGGAGCAGCTAGAGTTGGTGAATGTGTGCACAAGAGTTTTGAGTACTGTCTGGAGGAAAAGACAAGAACCTAAGGCTGTCCTTAGATGGGTTATGTTTTTTTCAATAAGCCAGCAGGGTGATCGAAAAAAATCTAATTATTTCCCCCATCCACACAAGTAAGGTGGATGGAGAAATCCTTCTCGCTGTGCTATTGTATTCTGACACCAGGGACTCCTCTGTTGTCAGAATACACTGATCAGTGCTGCAGCTGATTGGTTGCAGCTGCTGATCAAATTAAAATTTCCCAACATTCCTTTTTGACAGAAGTTGATCATTAGATCAATTTCTGTCATGTGGAAATGGCCATAGATGGATCAGAATTCGGCCAGTTTAGCAGGGATTTTTGATCCATGTACGGCCAACTTAAGTTTGAGGCTGCTAGTGGAAGCCAAGAGAATGAGTATATGTTTCTGTTGTGAAGAAAGATGCTAAACAACACCTGTATGGGAAAACCTTTGAGTTCTGTGACATTTCTTTTAATAAAGGAGGGCAAGACAACCCCTACTTTGGTAATCTTTCCACAATGTCTAGAAAAGACTATAAATTTGCTTCAAATGCTACTCAGTATTTGAGTCTGACAAAATTGACCATAAAATATTTTTTGCTGGCCCTACTCTTTACTTTATTTCACCTCTAGATACTTTACCAATTTTTATTTATAAAGTCAGCTTGTATTTGTTCAATATCCATCCCATATTAGGTGCTGTATAAATTCAAACCTAGCAATGTGTTTACATTTGCCATCTGTCATGTTTTAGATTACTTTAGTGTATTATTTTCTCAATTTTTTTCTCTATTTTCCATTGTTAACCAGCCCCTGGTTTAGTATTATCCCATTACTTTTTTTTTTACATTAATTTAATAAGATATTAGCTACCTAGCGCCAAGTCCTACACATAATATTAATTTAGTGAACTGGAGTGTATAACAATATGCAAGTAATTTACTGTATTTTCTCAATAGTATTATACAAAGGCATGCATTTGTAATTCTACCTTACCCTTTTAATGCCTAATAACATGTTACGCATATTCTTGCTACTCAGTTTACCTGGGTTTGGAAAACAACATACAATTAGGCCTGCTTCGTTGGTGAGAAACATCTACATACTTCGCTCACTGACAGAGATCTATAAATACTACTTTATATAAGGTCAGCATATAAAAATAGTTACAATAAAATCTTCATACCATAATATTGTTAACTAAGATATTTATATTGTTACCTAGTGTAATGACGAGTAAGTTTAGCCTCAGTATTTATAAAGAGAAATCCAGGAAAAAAAGGGTAGCAATAACTATGTAAAGACAGTAGGATTAGGGGTTTTAGGTTGTAGGGCAACTGATGGTGCAGTTAATGTAGAGTTTATAGAGCAGTAATGCAAAGCCTTTGCATTTCAGTTGAAGACAATTTATATACTGTGTTTCATCATGTGTAGAACTCAGTGTATGTTGTATTGTGCATTTTTAAATTTTAGACAATACTAAACTGGTAACAAAATATTGTCAGGTGACAGTATAAATGATCCCTCAGTATAGGAATGACAGTCCTCCATGTTAACATAATGAGTTTTGCTTTTTTTTTTTTAATGTACATAGGCAGCCTTTGAATGTAAAATATGCAGACATATAGGCTGTTTGGTGACATAGGTTAAGGATCGGAGCACTGCGTAAAGCATATGTTTTCTATAGCAAATGACTAGAATTCATATTGTAAATGGTTTGGATTTGGTAAAGTTTCTTCTCTCTGGTTGCTGTGGTTTACAGCACTTTGAAATTGGTGCTTTGTACATGGCACTGGTTATGTAATACGTATAATAAATAAATGACATATAATACCTTAAATCATTGTGTAATTTTAATTGCAGAAATAGAGAGAACTATTAAATACCTGCTGTAGGGATGCCTAGACCATGCCATCTGCTATTTCAGAAGGAGAGTTGTTGACTAAGGGTGCATCCTGTAAAGAAGCATGCATGGGAGCATGCATTCATTAAAGGAGTACAGCATATCCCTTTGGAAATAAGATGAAGCCAAGTAAAAGTTCACATGGAAAATAATACCTACAGCATTAAAAAATAGATTTTTGCTCAAACCTGATGATTAAGGTCAGCACAATCTCTCTTCATGCATTAAACTAAATGACAACTCACTTTTTGATCTATTGAAATATCATTTAGCTTGGTCCAACCATAGGTAAGCAAAAATAATATTTAAAAAAAAATCCACATGCTTGGGAATTTTTTGCAAAGTGAATATTCACTTAGCTTCAGATCATTCACTAAGCTAGATGAAAGCACACTTTGCAGCATGAAAATTAACTTAAACATTCTTCACTCCTTGAGTAAATCAATCCCATGGTGTATGGAATCAAAGGATCTGTGGGTTTGCTGTAACATCACCTGCATATAGCATGTATTCATGTAAAACGTATATAATTATTGCATTGCATAAGGTGCATTACTACAGCTATTTGTACAGTTATATTCTATGAAGTTTTTAACCTCTATCAAGAAATGTAGTCGACTTCTATGTCCTTATGCTGACTGGAAAAAAACATAGTATCAATTATGCACAGCACACCTTGTTCCAAAACCGAATCCACCCCCATCCATTTGCTTTGTCTAGAGCAAGATGCTTTCAGCTTGTGTGACAGGATTTCTAACATTCATCAAGCACATATTACTGCAGGTCAAAATTCATTTTCGGAATCAGAAAAAGAAGCACTAAGTGTATACTACCTAAGATTATGCAGTACACTTTACTGGTGATTTTTCTTTTAACTGAAGTAAAAAAAAAGCCACAAAATGGAAATGTAGACTTAGAAGATTGCTAACACTGAATTCGGTAGCCTTTTCTGAGCATTTTTTGGTTATTATGTTTCACCAAGCAGTACTAAGACTTACTAGCAATATTACAACTAATAAAACTTTTAGCTGTAACAAATTAGCATATATGGCTGCTCACTAAAAGAATATTCACCAAGCTAATTTGGACTTCACTGAGGAGATACAGAGTTATTTTTCAATAGTCAGATGCAGGCAAGTTTGTTTTGAATGAGGCTAAATATACAGGGTGGGCCATTTATATGGATACACCTTAATAAAATGGGAATGGTTGGTGATATTAACTTCCTGGTTGTGGCACATTAGTATATGTGAGGAGGGAAACTTTTCAAGATGGGTGGTGACCATGGCGGCCATTTTGAAGTTGGCCATTTTGAATCCAACTTTTGTTTTTTCAATAGGAAGAGGGTCATGTGACACATCAAACGTATTGGGAATTTCACAAGAAAAACAATGGTGTGCTTGGTTTTAACGTAACTTTATTCTTTCATGAGTTATTTACAAGTTTCTGACCACTTATAAAATGTGTTCAATGTGCTGCCCATTGTGTTGGATTGTCAATGCAACCCTCTTCTCCCACTCTTCACACACTGATACCAACACTGCAGGAGAAATGCTAGCACAGGCTTCCAGTATCCGTAGTTTCAGGTGCTGCACATTTCATATCTTCACAGCATAGACAATTGCCTTCAGATGACCCCAAAGATAAAAGTCTAAGGGGTAAGATCGGGAGACCTTGGGGGCCATTCAACTGGCCCACGACGACCAATCCACTTTCCAGGAAACTGTTCATCTAGGAATGCTCGGACCTGACACCCATAATGTGGTGGTGCACCATCTTGCTGGAACTATGATGTCGGTGATAGGGAATTGCTGGCTATCACGTCGGCTTTGGAGGAATGGTGGTACCTCCTGGAAGGAGCAGCTCATCCGGTATTGGTTTTTACTGACCATAAAAAAACCATATGTTGTGAAGATACGAGATGTGCAGCACCTGAAACTATGAATACTGGAAGCCTGTGCTAGCATTTCTCCTGCGGTGTTGCTATCAGTGTGTGAAGATTGGGAGAAGAGGGTTGCATTGACAATCCAACACAATGGGCAGCACATTGAACACATTTTATAAGTGGTCAGAAACTTGTAAATAACTCATGAAAGAATAAAGTTACTTTAAAAGCAAGCACACCATTGTTTTTCTTGTGGAATTCCCAATAGGTTTGATGTGTCACATGACCCTCTTCCTATTGAAAAAACAAAAGTTGGATTCAAAATGGCCAACTTCAAAATGGCCGCCATGGTCACCACCCATCTTGAAAAGTTTCCCCCCTCACATATACGAATGTGCCACAAACAGGAAGTTAATATCATCAACCATTCCCATTTTATTAAGATGTATCCATATAAATGGCCCACCCTGTATATTGATACAGCTTTTTTTGGATAATGTTATTAAATGTCAAAAAGTATGTCACTCTCTCTCTCTCTCGCTCCCAGACAGAGAAAGCCTTCCCTTCCCAGCAGATAAATCTCACTTAAACTTTAATGGCCATATCAAAGGACCAGCAACATGTAAGGTCACATGGCAGATGCGAGTCCATATCCCCTCAGGCAAGTTATCCACTCTTTTGAGCTCACCCTCAATCCACAGCTTGTAACAAGATCTGTTGTTCATTTCATGGATCGGTGGGTGATTTTACCTTGAGACACCCCCTGTTTTTTCCCCCTTTATGTGCTATATGGATTATTCTTCTTTTGTCTGGTGTCCCCTCTGCTATCGCATCGGTTGGACACTGAGTACAACACCCTACTTGTATCTTACATGCCTGGTCCTGAAGAAGTGGGGGAACCCGCTTAAAGCGTAGACCATCTGACACGTGCATGTGACGATTCATGATCTCTAAGGGTTTATAATTTGTATTTATGTCCTTTTTAATGATGTTTTCATCATATTTTATGGATATGTTTAACTACAATAAAATCAATATGAAATTTTACCTATTTTTTGCAGTTGTATGTTCTCATTTGGCATATTTCTTTATCAATAGATTTTTATTAGGATTTCCAAGGTACAAAACATAGAAAAATACAGAGTACAATATGAAGGCAGATGTGTATACATATTACATGTGGCACAGCATTACACGGAAGAAAATTCACCATAGCGAGAAGCAAGATAAGATTATACATTAATCAGACAGTTATATTTTCATTTGATAACCGGACAGTCAAGCATATAGTCAAAGTGGTTGGTCTCTAAGTCCATATTTGCAATGCTTTTTGAATTTTTTTATATGACAATGAATTGATCGCTATTAGCTTTTCAAACGTTTTATTTTCATTGACAATGGATGTCACTTCGGAGATGCTGGGTATAAGTTGTGTTTTCCATTTTTTAGTATGGCTAGTCTCGCTGCGAGCAGAACATGGGTAACTATTTGTCTGTAATCTAATGGAAACTTTTCAATGCCCAGGCTCAGAATGGCTAGTTTGGGATAAGGAGGATGGAGGATACCTGTGCAACCAGATAGTAGACAGAAGATTTGCCTCCAAAATCTAGTTAATGATGGGCATTCCCATAGTATATGGGTGAGGTTCCCCACTTGGCCACACCCTCTCCAGCAAACTGGAGAGGCTGAGGGAGAGAACTTTGCTAACCTAAAAGGCGTATAGTACCACCTAGTTGTGATCTTGAGTGTCATTTTCCAGTGTGCATTACTGTGTGTTAACTTCCTTATGGAATTGAGTGCGGTTTTCCATTGGGTGTGGGGGATTCATGTTTTTAATTCCTTTTCCCATTTCTTCATTGGCTCCATTTTTATAAATAACTGAGTTTTGCAGGGCATTATACATGATAAATATCCCTTTGGTTTTAGGAGTGTCATCAGTGATGAACTGCCATATCTGTGGGTAAGTTTTAGTCCCTTTTAATGGGTACGTTTGTAAAAGGTGGTGTATATGAAGTAGTGTGTACATTATTGATGGAGTCAGATTGTGCTTGGCTATGAGAGTGGGTATGGGTTTCAGCTTGTCCCCATTGTATAGTTGTTTAACCACTTCAGCCCCGGAAGGATTTCCAGCTTTAGGACCGGAGCCCTTTTTGCGATTCGGCACTGCGTCGCTTTAAGTGAAAATTGCGCGGTCATGCGACGTTGTACCCAAACGAAATTTGCGTCCTTTTTTTCCCACAAATAGAGCTTTCTTTTGGTGGTATTTGATCACCGTTGCGTCATTTCTGATCGCCGCTATAAACAAAAGAAGAGCGACAATTTTGCAAAAAATCCCAAATTTCTTACTTTTTGCTAAAACACAAATCCAAAAAAAATATATAAAAAAACATTTTTTTTCATCGGTTTTGGCCGATTTATATTCTTCCTGATATTTGTGATAAAAAAAATCGCAATTGGCGTTTATTGATTAATGTGGAAGTGAGTGTATCGCGCTTAGGATAGGGGTTGCTCAGCTGCTGCCCTCCAGAATTCCCTCCCGTGGGTGGGATTAGTACAGTATCAATTAAGTTTGGGTATGGCGCTGCCTGAGCTTTGGGTACAAAGTAAGTAAAAAAATATTTTAAATATCTCTGTGCAATGTGCTAGTATGATGTGCTAGTTCTAAAGTGTGCCTCTAGTGTGGGCCGTGTCTTTTCCCATGCTTACATATGTAGTGCAAGCGTGCTCTTGTAAAAATGGTTTCAATTGACGTTTTAAATATCTCAGTTATATGGATTAGCTTGTATTACAATAAGCCCCAGATAATAATTTATATAAGTCAACCACAAATCCTAGCGTAAATCATTCAAAGTTCAAAAAACATATAAATAAATAAACAAAAAATGTTAAATTGTGCAAAGTCTGAGTAATGTGCTAGTGTGCATGTGCTAGTATTTCCAGAAAATCAAGATCAATTGTGTTCATAACCCAGATGAAAGATTCATAGTTGCAAAATCCTTTTGTTGTGTGTAATATAAGGTGTTAATCAAAGTTTTCCAATCCTTATCCAGATCCTTAGCAGTTATCAGCTAATAGCCAGTTCTATATACAGTAAAAGTGCAAAAGTGCTCAGAGGTGAGAGTCCATTAATCTTCTATGTTTGGAACCCTTGATATGGGAGAAAGGATGTGATTCACGTGTGCTCCCCAATGTTCCCCTCCTTACCAGAGGGCACTACCCCTGCAGGGGTCCATCACGGGAGACCATTCCTCCCCTTGTAACCCCTCGTGTGCACTTAGTGTAGGAAAGAGGGTATAGTTCCCAAGGTTTGTATCTTCTAATTACCTGAGAGTGGAGACTCGTGAAAACGTGAAAATGACATATATCTTGACCGATAATCGACTATTGACGATTCCTAGACCTATTCCTAACCTTTTGAAACTAATTGTGGAATATAATGTGTGTTGTTTTCCTAAAACGTTGATACTTAGAAAGTAGACCCAATACTTGTGTTAACTAGAACTAAAAGACCTTTATGATCGTGTACGTGTGATCGTG
>BLSH010007734.1:550303-565809 GCA_018402905.1 Glandirana rugosa
AAAGACACGGCCCACACTAGAGGCACACTTTAGAACTAGCACATCATACTAGCACATTGCACTGAGATATTTAAAATATTTTTTTACTTACTTTGTACCCAAAGCTCAGGCGTTTATTGATTGTTTTGCCAAAAGTGGTCGCGTTTACGAATGATGAGAATTAATTTTTGGGGTTTTTATTTTTTTTTTATTTTTTACTATTAATGGCGGCGATCTGCGATTTTTAGCGGTACTGCGATATTTCAGCGGACATGTCGGAGCATTTTGACACTTTTTTGGGACCATTGGCATTTATACAGCGATCAGTGCTATAAAAATGCACTGATTACTGTGTAAATGTCATTGGCAGTGAAGGGGTTAACCTGCAGGGGGCGCTCTAAGGGTTAACAGTGTTCCCTGGGCGTGTTCTAACTGTGGGGGGACTGCCCTAGCTGGGGAAGGGAAGTGGTCACAGCCTCCATGTACAGGAAGGCTGTGATCACAGCCCTTCCCCCTTCACAGAAAGGAGGTCCGTGTTTACATGCACGGACCTCCGTTCTTTCACTCCGGGGGGGCATCGCGGGTGGCCGGCGGAGATCGACTCCGCCGCACCCGCTCCCTGGCCCTCCCCGGACACAGTGAGCGCGCGGGCACGCCTCCGGCGGCGCGCGCGCGCTCACTGTGCGCGATCTGGCGGCCGCCGTCATATGACGGCGATTCGCCTTACAGAGCCACTTTGCCGCCGTCAAATGCCGATCGGCAGTCGGCAAGTGGTTAATATCAATAATGCCTCCCCAAATTAGTGAGTCGGTGTACAACATTGGGATTAGTGCTTCTAGCCATTTAATAGGGAGAGGGGTATTGTCCAGGATGTTCTGTGTATTGTGTTGCTTGGCTACGGGTCTACATGTGAGCAGGGATGCTTGTGTGGTTATTGGAAGGTCCTGCAGATCCCATTTCTTCCAGAGGTCTATTATAAGTGTATATATGAGGTTGTGGGTTAGACATAGTGCCGTCTCTATTTCTACTCATAAGGGGGTTTCTGAGTTATTAGCCCATTTTCCCATTTGCGACAAGTGCGTGGCCCAGTAATAGTTGGCGATATTGGGGAGGCCCGCTCCCCCTGCGTTTCTGGGTTTTGAGAGTATGAGGGAAGAGCAGCGAGCCCTTTTCCCTTGCCATATGAATTTGTGCAAAGTAGAAGATAGCGTTTTGAGTTGTGTAATGGGTATGTGTATCGGTAGGTTCCTAAACATGTAATGGATTTGTGGAAGTGTGTTCTTTTTAAAAGCCGCCATCCTTCCGCTCCAAGAGAGTTCTACTTTTGAGATTCTATTCAGCTCGGTAGAGATCTTTGAGAGTAGCGGGTTGATATTAGTGTGAAGAAATTGCGGTAGGTTTGCTGTTAGGGTAATACCTAGGTATTTTATCCCCTTTTCACTCCATGGGAATGGGGTAAGGTTTTGGAGGAGTTCTTTGTCTGCATGGCATATCCCCATGTCTAAAATTTCAGATTTTGATGTGTTCATTTTGTAGTAGGATATGTCGCTAAAGTATTCATTAGTTTGTATGCAGCTGGGAGGGACTTGGTTGGATCGGTCAACATAAGGATAATATCATCAGCGAAAAGGTTTATTTTATGGCTGGACTTCCGGAAAGTAAACCCCTTTATTTCTTTGTTTTCTCGAATTGATTCCGCAAGCGGTTCAATTATTAGGTTGAATATCGTAGGGGACAGTGGGCACCCCTGTTGTGTACCATTAGTTATTTTAAATGGTTTGGAAAGGGTATTAGATGTATAAACCTGTGACGATGGGTGCGAATATAGAGATAACATGGAGGCTTTGATCGGGGCTTGGAAGCCAAACTTGGAGAGAGTCTGTTCCATGTAGGACCAGTGCACCTTGTCAAATGCCTTCTCTGCGTCCAGAGCTAGAAGCAAAGAAGGCATTCTAGTTTTAACTGCATAGTCTATCACATTCACTACCCTCCTGGTAGCATCGGACGTTTGACGTCCTGCTATGAATCCCATTTGATCTTTTTTAATTAGGTGGGGAAGAAAGGTCATTATACGTTTGACCAGTAGTTTAGCAAATATTTTTGTGTCCGTGTTCAACAATGAGAAGGGACGAAAGTTGGCTGGGGTAGTTGGGCCCTTTCCTGGTTTAGGAAGAGTAACTATATATGCTTTAAGCATTTCTGGGGGCAGGGCGGATTCGGCAGAGGCCTTTTTGAAAACGTTTAACCACTTGCCAACCGCCCGCCGAGATGGTTCGTTATCGCAAAACGCCGTCAAGGGACGGCGGCCGCGATCGCTCACCTTAAGCGCGAGCTCATGGCGCGTGCACTGTTGTTCAATTCGTCACAGGATTGTTCACTTTACATGGCCAGGCCCTTTTAGGTTTCAGCGAGGAAGAGAGAGCATCTAAAAGTAAGTTGCACAACACTACACTGACACCAGGACAGTTAGGCACACTTTTAACCCTTTGATCACCCCCCCAGTTAACCCCTTCACTCCTGTCACCCCCTGTCACAGTGTCATATAGTGCAGTGATCTGATTTTTACCGATCGCTGTACTTGTGACCCTTGTGACACTAAATCCGTGTTAGGGTAGGTAGTATTAGGCCTAGTTAGGTGTAAATACCCCCCCTTGCCCCCCCCCCAATAAAGTTTTTAACCCCTTCATTACCCCCTGTCACCTGTGATCACCGTATAAGTGTCATGGGTGACGCTAGCTAGCTAGATATTTTTTTTATCAATCAGATTACCCGCCGTATATTATTTTATATATCTTTTATAGGTTTTAACCCCCGATCGCCCGGCGGTGACCCCAGTTAGGTTTTAGTGTGCGTTAGGGTCAGCGTAAACCCCAGGCAGGGCCAGTTAGGTTGGTACTCTGACACGCACACACATCCATATATAGGTGTTAGATATTATTGTAGTATCTGATCAGATCAATATCTGCAAACTGATCAGATATATTAGCGTCCCCACTAGTTTGGTATTCTAAAAAATGCTGCATTAGCGGGATCAGCCCAGATTCCTGCTAGCACCTGCGTTTAGCCCCTCCACCCAGCCCAGCCCACCCAAGTGCAGGATCGATAGATCGCTGTCACTTACAAAACACAGAACACATATCTGCAGCGTTCACAGAGATCACGCCCGATCCCATTGGGAATCTGACAGTGAATTTGGTAGCGTTTGAAACAGGCACTGACAACCAGGTGCGCTTTTTTGCCTGTGAGTCACGGTAGTGTACCTATAAATCTAGAAAATCCAAAATGTCCAATCCGAGGTACACTACCAAAGAGGACTACACTATGCTGTGTATGACAGATGAGAGCAATGGGGAAGCCTCACTGTCAGAATCAGGCTCAGCATATGAACCTGTAGAGAGCAGTGGCATCCTGTCAGATAGCTCTGACGACGGAGTTGTGGTCCCTGCTACGGTCAGGAATACCAGACCCTGTTCTGCTGTCGCTGATGTGCATGAACCACAGGGCTCTCGTATGCAGCAGAGAGTCAGTACTAGCACCGCTCCTCCTTCTGGTGACCTGGCAAGCACCAGCGGCCTAGTACATCCTGATCGTAGACGAACCAGCACTGCAGTATCACGTGGTGACGTGGTGAGTCCCATAAGTACAGTTCAAGCTGGTGTGGCTAGCACAAGTAATGTCCCGCAGCCACAAAGAAGATGGACACAGGCCCGCAGAACCCATAGTGCCCTTCCTGACGCACTTGCAAACCCTGATTGGCAACCCACCACTGATGCAGCGCCCATACTTCCATCATTCACTGCCCAACCCAGAATCACGGTGAATACAGCTGATTTTATGGCCATTGATTTTTATTCGCTGTGTTTCACGGCAGATATCTATAGATCTATAGTAGACCAAAGCAATTTATATGCTGGTCAATTCATCGCCGCTAATCCCTATTTGACACTTGCCAGAGACTGGAAACCAATCATGGTTCCAGAATTTAAGACCTTTCTAGGCCTTTCCTTCCTCATGGGCATAACAAATAAACTGAGTTGCGGTCATATTGGTCCACTGACCCAATTCACCATATGCCCGTGTTCTCTGCTTGCATGGCCAGGGCACGATACGAGCAGATTTTGCGGTTCAGTGACAATGAACTCAGTAGTCCATGGGGTGACCCTGAATTTGACCGGCTCTACAAAATTCGGCCCCTCATAAACCACTTTAACACCAAGTTCGCTGCACTTTTTATTCCCAACCAAGTTGTGTGCGTGCACGAGTCCCTGGTTAAATTTGGCCTGTCTTGCTTTCAAGCAGTACGTCCCCAGCAAGCGTGCCAGATACGGGGTCAAACTGTATAAGCTCTGTGACAGGGCCACAGGCTATACACATAGTTTCATTGTTTAAGAGGGCAAAGATAGTCACGCAGAGCTGGAAGGATGCCCAGACTACATAGGGAGCAGTGGCAAGATTGTGTGGAGCTTGGTGTCACCCTTATTTGGAAAGGGGTGCCACTTATACGTGGACAATTATTACATGAGCGTGCCACTTTTCAGTCACTTGATTGATCATCAGATTGGCGCATGTGGCACAGTGCGACCTAATCGCTGGGGCTTCCCCCAATGGCTTGTAGATTCCCGTCTTAGTCGGGGGAGAGAGCCTGCTTGAAGTGTAATAATTTGCTCGTGATGAAGTGGAGGGACAATCGGAATGTTTTCGTTCTGACCTCCCTTCATGCAGATACGACAGTCCAAACTTATGATGGTGTTGTGGAGAAACCCCTCTGTCTCCACAATTCAAACCTAAATATTGGAGGGGTGGATCACCCGCAAGGCTAGACGCTGGTACAAAAAAGTGTTTATATACCTTTTTCAATTGGCTTTGCTGAACGCTCCTGTCTTATACAGAGCGTCAGGATGGACGGGATCCTTCCTCAAATTCAGGGAAGAGATTGTCACAGCCCTTCTGTTTCCAGATGGTGCTGCACCCCCACTCCAGAATGTGAATGCAGTTAGCCGGCTGCATGTTTTACAATTTTTTCTTTTTAGCAGGTATGTCATTTTTTATGTTACTGTGTTTTATTAATTGTTTATTCCTTTTCAGGTACACCATTCAGCTGCAGCACTGATTTATTAATGGTGACAGCAAAAGCGTTTGCTCCCACCATTCATAAAGCAGCGACTCCAGCGCTGTTGGCGGTGATTTCACCACCACAGTTAAAAAAGAGCAAATATACTGGAGCATAGGGGCAGTGGGTGGAAATTGGGGTGGATTGCCCCTATGCTCCAGTATGTTTTTTTTAAAAAGTGGCTATGCCCACCATTAGAAGTGGGAGGATGAAGGAAGGTTTTCTAATGGTGGGCATACCCACCGATTGATTCTTTTTTTTCATTTAACCCACAGGCTGCATGAAAAAAAAGAACATTACAATATATGCCCAACAAGGACCAGTGGCATACTAGTATGTTGCTGGTCTTCTCAGGCTCTCCTGTCCCACCGGGGAACACAAGAATGCAGCTGGTGGTTCCACCAGCTGACCATAGAGCTAATTGAAGACTAGAATGGCTCCAATCATCTCCATGGCCTAAGAAACCGGAGGCTACAAGCATTTTGTGACTTCGGTTTCGCCAGATACAAACAGCGCCATTGGGAAATTGGGGAAGCATCTTATCACACTGATTTTGGTGCGGTCCGATGCTTTAAGGGCTGGGAAAAGATCTAGAGTTTAGTAGACCCCAAATTTAAAAAAAAAAAAAATTGCGACAATACCTATTTTTATCATGTGATAAAAATAAAAATGATAAAAAAAAGATGAAAGGGACAGTGTAAAAATAAAACTAAAAAGCAAAATGAATAATTAAAAAAATAAGTAAGTAAAAAATGCACCCCTGCCCCCCCCCGTGCACGCGCGCAAAGGTGGACGCAAGCTTCAGTCTCGTGTCGTATATAAACAACAATTTCACCATGCATGTGAGGTATCAACGCGAATGTCAGATTGAGGGCAGTAATTCTAGCAGTAGACCTCCTCTGCAGTTCTAAAGTGGTAACCTGTAAAGGTTTTTAAAGGCTTTTAAAAATGTATGAAGTTTGTCGCTGCTTCTTGGGTGTGCGTCATTTTTAAAGCATGTCATGTTTGGTGTCTATGCACTCGGCATGAGATCAACTTCTATATTTCACAAAAATTTGGGCAAAATAGTGTGTGCATTAAAATTCAAAAAAAGTGTTTTTATCCTCAAAAATTGCGTTTGAGAAATCGCTACGTAATACTTTGTGAAAAAAAAATTATAAACTCCACTATTTTCATCTGTAGGGCCTCTGCTTTAAAAAAATATATAATGTTTGGGGGTTCAAAGTAATTCTAGCAAAAAAAAAGTATTTTTTCATGTAAACAAAAAGTGTCAGAAAAGACTTGTTGGTTCAAGTGGTTAGAAGAGTGGGTGATGTTGGGCATAAAATGCCAGGACAGTTCAAAACCCCCCAAATGACACCATTTTGGAAAGTAGACACCCCAAGCTATTATCTGAGAGGCATGTTGAGTCCATGGAATATTTTATTTGTTTGTAATAAGTGATTGAAAAATGACAAAAAACGTCCAAAGGACCGCAAACAGATAGTCAACCCAATTACAGCTCATAGTCTACATCTCTGGGACTCACTAAAATTTAAATATGGCCTCCAATCCCCGCATAACCCCCTACTTTCTTTCCTCAAAAACCCAGCCTTCTATCCAGCCTGGACCTCCCCAAATTCATTTAATCATTGGACCAGATCTAACCTTTTTAGAGCTCTTTCATTCACGACCTCAGACTCAATAAAACCCTTCCCACTGCTATGCGAAACACATAATTTGCCCAATTCCGAAATCTTCAGATACCTCCAACTAAAACACTTTTTTACACCCTGCATTCGTAAGAACCCCTCATTACCAGCCTTGACTATATTTGAACAATTCTGCCACAGAGACCCCCACGCAAAGGGCATAATTTCATCTATCTATAATCAACTTCTTGATCCATTACCCCCCTCTTCTATTCTATACGTCACCAACTGGGAAAAGGACCTGGGGATACACCTTGAGCCTGAAGACTGGACCGACATTTGGTTCGCCACCAAATCCTCCTCCCAATCAGTAGCAGCAGTAGAAACCAACTATAAGGTACTCCTAAGATGGTACCTGGTCCCTACCCGCATCGCAAAATACATCCCTACCTACTCCCCCCTCTGCTTTAGAGGCTGCCTTGAAAGAGGTACACACCTCCACATCTGGTGGTCCTGCCCCGGCCACCTCCTTCTGGGGGCAAATCTTCCAGATACTCTGTACCCTATTTCACACCACCCTCCCCCCCGAGCCAACGGTTGCTCTTCTGAACAAAAAACCAGAGGCTATCACCAAGTCCCAATTCAAACTCCTCCTGCAGATTACGACGGCAGGGAAGCAGACGATAGGTAAGGCTTGGAAAACACCTCTTCTCAATATCACGGAGACCAAAAACAGGGTTACCAGGGCTATGATACATGCAAGAATAGAAGCTATCATTACAGACAAGGCAGTAGCCCAAGAAAAAATGTGGAAACCATGGATGGACCACTTTGTGCCCTCTAACTTTGACTACAGTCTACTCACCCCTTGAACCTGCTTACGGCCATCTTAATATATAAATCATAGACACTAGACACAAGATTTTCATAATACATCCCCTATGAGACGCAGAGTACCCCGGGACACCCCCTACCATGTATCCCACTCCCACTCCCCATCCTATCCCCCCTCCTCTTTCCCTTACCTTCTACTTCCTTTTCCTTACATTCCGCCACTTGGGTAGTTTGTCTCACTATACCGCTCATTCCAGTCATGAGCAAGTTCTTAGTATATCACCTCTTCCCTGAGCTCAAGTGGAGTTACCCGCCTGCCCGGGTGCAGCTTGTCCCCACTGGGGCGTCGGGGCAGACGGATAACCATTGATACATTCTACTCTGGTGAGCTTAGCTAATAAGTACGTACTCCCAGAAGATATCTTTTTTGCTCCTCTTGTATTTATCCCCCCTCAATTCCATAGCCAGAGACTTGATGTTATGCTCAGTTTCATTCTCACCTATGTACTTGCTATTTCGCAATTGTGAGACTGTTTGTGTTACACCTTGTATGTACATGCTTCAAGTTAACTAATAAAATCTTTTTAGAAGAAGAAGAAGAACAAGAAAAATGACAAAAAAAAAATTACACAAAGTTGTCACTGAAATGATATATTGCTCACCCATGCCATGGGTATGTGTGGAATTACACCCCAAAATACATTCTGCTGCTTCTCCTGAGTATGAGGATACCCCATGTGTGAGACTTTTTGTGAGTTTAACCGTGTACAGGACCCCGAAAACCCCCTTCAGCATTTCTAAGGGCGAAAATTTATGCTTTCACTCCTCACTACCTATGCAGGTTTCGGAGGCCATGAAATGCCCAGATAGCAAAAAAAAAACCCCAAATGACCCAATTTTGGAAAGTAGCCACCCCAAGCTATCTGCTGGGAGGCATGTTGAGTCCATGGAATATTTTATATTTTGCCACAAGTTTTTGGGAAATTACAATTTTTATTCACTTATTTTTTTTACACAAAATTGTCACTGAGATGATATATTGCTCACACATGCCATCGGTATATGTGAAATTACACCCCAAAATACATTTTGCTGCTGCTCCTGAGTATGGGGATACCACATGTGTGAGACTTTTTGGGAGCCTAGCCACTTACAGAACCCCAAAAACCAACCACCGCCTTCAGGCTTTCTAAGGGCATAAAATGGTGATTTTACTCCTCAGTACCCATCACGTTTTTTGAGGCCCTGAAATGTCAAGGTAGCACAAAACCCCCCAAATTACCCCATTTTGGAAAGTAGACATCCCAAGGTATTTGCTAAGAGGCATGGTGTGTATTTTGCAGCTCTCATTTGTTTTTTACTTTTTTCAAATTTCAAAACTTTGTGACAAAATGTGAGATCTGCAAAATACTCAAAATGCTTCTCAGCATATAGCTTGGAGTGTCTACTTTCCAAAATGGGGTTATTTTGGGGGTTTGTGCTATCTAAGCATTCCATGGCCTATAAAACTGTGATAGGGAGTGAGGATTAAAATCACCTTTTTACGCACTTTGAAAGCCTGAAGGCGGTGATTGGTTTTTGGGGTCCCGTACACGGCTAGACTGCCAGAAAAGTCTCACATATGTGGTATCCCCGTATTCAGAAGAAGCAGCAGAATGTATTTTGGGGTGTAATTTCACATATACCCATGGCATGTTCAAGCAACATATCATTTAGTGACAACTTTGTGAAAAAAAGTTGTCATTTCCCCGAAACTAGTGGCAAAACAAAATATTCCATGGACTCAACATGCCTCTCAGCAGATAGCTTGGGGTGTCTACTTTCCAAAATGGGGTCATTTGGGGGGGGTTGTGCTATCAGGGCATCTCATGGCCTCCAAAACTGAGATAGGTAGTATGGGATGAAGGCATACATTTTTGCCCTTTGAAATCCTGAAGGTTTCTACTTTCCAAAATGGGGTTATTTGGAAGTGTTTTTTGCTATCTGGGCATTTCATGGCCTCCGCAACTGAAATAGGTAGTGTGGGGTGAAGGCATACATTTTTGCCCTTAGAAATCCTGAAGACGGTGATTGGTTTTCGGGGTCCCGTAGGCTCCCAAAAAGACTCAGACATGGGGTATCCCCATACTCAGGAGAAGCAGGAGAATGTATTTTGGGGTGTAATTCCACACATACCCATGGCATGTGTGAGCAATATATCATTTCAGTAACAACTTTGTGTAAAATGTTTTTTTTGGTCATTTTTCAATCACTTATGACAAAAAAATAAAATATTCAATGTGCTCAACATGCCTATCAGCAAATTCCTTGGGGTGTCTACTTTCCAAAATGGGGTCATTTGGGGGGGGTTGTACTGTCCCTCCATTTTAGCACCTCAGGAAATGAGGCCATAAGTCATAAAATAAAAGCTGCGGAAATTCCAGAAAATGTACCCTAATTTGTAGACACTATACCTTTTGCGCACAGCAATAAATATACGCTAATTGACTTTTTTTTTATCCGAGACATGTGGCTAAATGCATTTTGGCAACAATTTATGAATAAAATTTAGTTTATTGTATTTTTGTAATAACATAAAGTTGAAAATATAATTTTTTTTCAAAATGTCCGTTCTTTTTTTGTTTATATCGCAAAAAATAAAAAGTGCAGTGGTGAACAAATACCACCAAAAGAAAGCTCTATTTGTGGGGAAAAAAGGACACAAACATTGTTTGGGTACTGCATTGCATGACTGCGCAATTACCAGTTAAAATGGTGCAGTGCCAAATTGAAAAAAGTGTTCCAGTCCTAAAGCTGGAAATCCTTCCGGGGCTGAAGTGGTTAAGAGGTGGGGGTTTAGAATTTTGTGGAAGGTTTTATAAAATTCATTGGGGAACCCATCTGGGCCTGGCGATTTTCCATTGGGCAGGGAAGATATAATCTTTGTTAGCTCAGAGGGTTAAACGGCAGATTGAGCTCTGCTAATTGGTTTGCTGACAAGGATGGTAGTTTAATTTTCTCCAGGAATGCCTGGATAGTTGCCAAGGTAGGTTGTGGAGTATGTGGGTCTTCCTTGAGATTATAAAGCCTACTATAAAAAGTGGCAAATTCATCTGCAATGTCCTGAGGGTGGGTGATCTTGTAATGGGTTACAGGGTGGACAATGTGGGAGATCCTGGTTTTTGCTTGCTTTTGTTATATTTTCCTCACCAAATATTTGCCCGCTTTTTTAGCCTGTTCGTAGGACACCAGTTTACGATTTTTAAGGTATTTATCATACTGGTCAACAAGCATATTTCTAAGTTCCTGCCTAAGTGCTATGAGGGTGTTTGAGTTTTTCAGTGTTATGTTTTGTTTATTTTTGGTATCTATAATGTGAATTTTCTCCAGCAGTTCTTTAAGTTTGGAGTTGTATGCTTTTTTGGCTCTTGAGCCCTGCTGGATGAAAATTCCCCTGTACAGGCAGTCCCCTAGTTATGAACATCCGACTTATGAACGACTCCTACTTACAAACGGAGGGAGACAACAGGAAGTGAGAGGAAATCTCCCCCTAGGAAGGGAAATTCACTCCTGTAAGAGTTATTATGGGAAAAAGGTGTCTCCACTGATGCTTTATCACCAAGGTTTGTTTCCACAACAACCCAAAATTTTCAAAATCCAATTATCATTGGGACCGGAAGTGAGGTGAAATCTTCTGAACAGAAACATAGACAGCAAAACAAACATTACAGGGGTGTTACCCCTTCCCTATGCTATCCAAAAAGCTTAAAAATATTTGCTTTGGCTGAAGCTACACTTAAAAAATGGCCCTGTTCCGACTTACAAACAAATTCAACTTAAGAACAAACCTACAGTCCCTATCTTGTTTGTAACCCGGGGACCGCCTGTATAGGCTTTTTGTGCATTCCATAGAGTCCAAAGGTCCAGCACAGACTCTGAGTTAATTTGAAAGAATTCCTGGAGATGTTTATGTATAGCTTAAGCATATTTGGCATCCTGTAATATTCTAGTGTTACATCGCCATATATACTTGTTTTCTCGGGGGTCATTCTCCTCTATGGACAACGTGATTGTTACATGGTCTGACCATGCTATGTCATTTATCGTAGAGGAGGATACCCGCCCTAGGAGTTCAAAATCAGTAGCAAAAAGATGCATTCGAGAATATGTTCAATGTCTGGAGGAATAGAACGTAAAATATCTTTCGGTGGCATGTTGACACCGCCAGACATCAAATATTCCTTCCTCATGGAGCAGAGGGCCCAGGGAGTGCTGGGTGCCTCTGCTGCATGAGATAGTGACAACCTTTGGATCAACGGTGAGATTAGAATCACCACAGAGCGATAAATGTCTGTTCCTGTGGAGAGAAATGCGTTTAAACAACCTGCGGAGAAAACGGAGTTGGTGATTATTGGGAGCGTATACTGTTACCAGAGTGACCGGGAGGTCATTAATATCGCAGTCCAAAATGATGTATCGTCCTTCAGGGTCTGCTATCACATTCTTTTGAGTGAAAGTAACAGTGTTCTTGGTTGCAATCATTACTCCTCTTTTCCTGAGCGGAGTATTAGCCAGGAAAATGTGAGGGTAATCTGGATGGGTACACCTTGGGTGGTCCGCCGCTTGGAGATGAGTCTCCTGGATGCATATTATATCCGCTTTGTTCTCTGTTGCTTTCTTCAATAGCGAGAAGCGTTTCACTGGATGGTTGAGACCATTAATGTTCAATGAAATGATTTTGATGTTCATTAGTAGGGTTTCTCATTGAGTGCTCATTGAGTGCTTAAGCCGAGGAGTCTTCTTGAGGTAAAGAAGGGGTGGATTCATGGTGCGGTTTCCCCTAGTCGTTCCGTGTAAGCTGCCCGAATAAAAGAAAGAAGGGAACAAAAGTGCAAACTGGAACTGCAAAAAGAGAGCCGAAACAAGGCTCGTGAACAAGGTAGAACGTTGAGTCAGTAAGAGGGGCCAACTGGACAGTTAGTATCCTTGGCCTGGGACTATATGACCATGGTGTTTGTAGAAATTGTGCGAGCCTCTCCATTAATGAGCTGCTTTTTGGCAGATTGTTTAAGGGATACTACCTGCCATTCCTGAGCAAGAGCAGGGGGTGAAGATAGCAGTTGGGGTGTGGTAGAATGGTTAGGTAGTATACCCCAAAGTTGCAATAAGTGCATACCCTCCTCCAGAGACAAAATGAGGCTTGTGGATCCATTATGAGTAATTGAGAGAGACGCAGGATATTTCCATCTATGTGGTATATTATGGTTCCTCAAGGCCTTGGTTATGGTCACCAGGTTTTTTCTCCTTTGGAGTGTATGGCGGGATATGTCAGGGAGCAGTTGTAGTCCAGAGAACTCCTCAGGGAGTGGATGAGTCTTTCTAAATTGAGAAAAGATCAGTTCTTTCGTTTGGTAATAGTGAACTTTCAGCAGGACATCTCTGGGGAGGTCAGAGGAGAGGAAAGATGGCTTGGGTAACCTGTGGATCCTATTGATCACCAAATTACCCTGCGAAAGTGATGGTGCAAGCATGGAGAACAGGCCCAGCACATGCTGTTTCAGTTGGCTTGGGGGGACAGACTCAGGTATTCCCCTAATCTTTATATTCGCCTTGATCTGTCCTCTAAATCGGCCACTTTTGCTTTCAGTCGTGCAATCTCTTCTGAGTGGCTGTCATGAGCGTCCACCATGTTATTAAAAGATGAGATGCATGCCTCCACAGAAGTTTCTACTGTGTCCACCCTTTGCCCTAACTCCTGTCATTGTGGAACTGTGTTATAAACTCCTTTAAATCCGCTTGTAGAGAGGATCTCAGGGACACTAACATGTCCTTTAGCATCATGTCCGATACAGGCTGTCCCTGGGTGGGGAAGGCAGAGATGGGATCATGGAGGGCATGGATGATAGGTGATTGTTGAGGTGGATTCGTCTCCATGCCCGTCTCTGTCTCATGCATCTATGGCTAGATTTAGCAAGGAGGAGAACATCTTAATTTATGTCTTTTTCATTCAAAGGCAGTACCGCTTAAATACATTTTGCATTCAAATCTATGTAACATTTGACACAAAAAGCCTGCATTTGACTTGCTTTACTTCTAAATCAAATGTGCCTTAACAGAAAAATTCTGTGTGCAAATGTAAACCAAGTAAAATTCTGCCTCTATGCTGTTATCTATACTTCTCAATTGAAATTAATGGGAATCTAGCTACCTGAATTTGTCAAACACAGGAAAGCAATCCCCATCAACATGAGCCCTAAGGGGGGCTTCATTTGATGTGCATTTGGAATACACCTCAAGAGCAAGTTATCAAAATCCCATTTACTATATTTAGGCAGTAAACATCGCAGTTCAGTGGCTGTGCTTGACCTGCTTTTGTGTTGCACTGTGTTTCTTTAAATACAGCATTCCCTGTTAAGGAGTGTTTGATCTGCAGGTAAAGCAGTTCAAACACTGCATTTCCCATTCAAATATAGCTGCATGTGTTTGCATTATAAATGCAGCATTGGACTGGAACACCTATTGAAACAAACATTTAGCCTAGAAAAAAAACATTCTTTCTTAGGCCTCATACACACGGGCGTTTGCACAAAAATAAGCAAAACGCCGGGCCTGACATCAGGGAAAAAAACTGACGTTTTGCTTGGCGTTTTGCATTGACGTCAATGCACGTTTTTTCACGCTAGCTTTTTGCGGCATTTTCTGCCTCTATTCAAAATCAATGGTTCCCTATGGGAGCCCATTGATTTGAATAGAAGCCGCACCAGAAGTCGGATCACGGTGATCTGACTTGCGGCGCGACTTGTGTGCTAGGTGTCTTAAAGGGGAACCCCGCAAAAAAATTGCATGGGGTTCCCCCCCAAGAGCATACCAGGCTCTTCGATCTGGCATGGATTTTAAGAGGAGCAACCACGCCGAAAAAACGGCGTAGGGTCCCCCCCAAAATCCATACCAGACCCCTATCCGAGCATGCAGCCTGGCAGGCCAGGAAAGGGGGTGGGGACGAGCAAGCGCCCCCCCCCTCCTGGACCGTACCAGGCTGCATGCCCTTAACATGGGGAGTATGGGTGCTTTGGGGCAGAGGGGGCTCTGCGCCCCCCACCCCAAAGCACGTTGATGGGGACAAGAGCCTCTTCCCGATAACCCTGGCCGTTGGTTGTTGGGGTCTGCGGGCGGGGGCTTATCAGAATATGGAAGCTCCCTTTAACAAGGGGGCCCCCAGTTGCCGGGCCCCCCACCCTATGTCAATGAGTATGGGGTACATCGTACCCCTACCCATTTACCTGGGGGAAAAAAGTGTACAAAAAACACTACACAGCTTTTTAAAATATTTTATTAAATCCGTTGCGGCATCTTCTCCCCTCTCTTCTTTCTTTGGCTCTTTTGCAGGGTCTTCTGTCTTCTGAGGGGTCTTCTGCGGCGTCTTCAGCTCTTTTGCTGCTGTCTCCCCGGCTAGCTTCTCCCCCCGCTGCTTCTTCTTCTTCTTCCCCTTCTTCTGGAGATGTTGACTCATCGCTCTCCTCCACTCGAATGCCGGGTCCGTGCTGAGCGGTTGCCTTATATTGGCATGGGGCGGGGCCACACAATGACGTCATCATGAGCCCCACCTAACACACCGGGGCGGGGTACGGTTATATTCCGTTGGCGAGTCGTGCCTGGGCCGTAAGCTCACCTCCTCTCGCTACTCAGTTGTAGAGGTCTTCTTCCCCTTCTTCTTCTTCTTCGTCGCCCCCCTCTTCGATCGGCCCCTCTGTCGTCGTTTTCTCGACTTCTGCGGCGTCTTCTGGGGAGTCTTCTGTCTTCTGGGACGTTTTCTCGGTTTCTTTCTTCTCTCCCCTCTTCTACGGCGTTGCCTAAATTATTTTATAAAATTTTTCGACACATCACAAAAAACATGTGAAAAAAGGGGGTCCATTTACCCATCCCCATGCTACATGGGGTATGAGTAACTGTATCCCACCCCCCGGGCCGTTGAC
>BLSH010007734.1:569438-587458 GCA_018402905.1 Glandirana rugosa
CCCCCCCCCCCCCCCCGAGTCCCCATTTTGAAAGTGAGTGGGCGACATTACTAGCTAAAAACAATATCTGGATGATGTCTGTAGCTGCAGGCATGATCCAGATATCTCCACTCAAAGTCCATGATGTCATATGACCTCAAATTCTATGTGAAGGAATACACAAGATACCCTGCTGGCCCTTAGACTCAAAACACAATTAACATTTTAAAATAATTTTGTATGTCACTCTTCCAACTGTATATGGTGACTGATTCATTCTCAGAGACTCAGGCAGAGGATATTTTCAATCAGATTTCCTTACGCACGATAACTGCTGAGTTCAGAGACAAGCTGGACCAAAACTTCTGATAAGGTCCTCCTGGCCATTAAAGGATAAGAAGCATAGAAACATAGAAAAGTGACGGCAGAAAAAGACTGAGTAGTTCATCGAGTCTGCCCCTTTTTTTATTTTAATTTTTTTTTTGCTTTCACATTAACCTTGTTTTCTGACTATAGATTTATGTTTATCCCAAGCATGTTTGAAGCCAATAAGGATAAGCTCACCTTTTTAACATGTTACATGCTACACCCATATTCAAGGTGTAACATGTTACAAATGCACTGGCCCTCGTGCCCCCCCCCCCCCCGAGTCCCCATTTTGAAAGTGAGTGGGCGACATTACTAGCTAAAATACTGGCTATATAGCTAGACTCGTTATCTTTAGTACCCTAAGCAGGAAATATCAAGTTGGTTTCATTCCCTTCTGTCATGCCAGGGACAAAGTACAAGAGATTTTACATCTTATCAACTCTCCAAGATCCATAATTATACCTGCTTTTATCTTGTCCCTTGACTTTCAGAAGGTGTTTGGTTCAACCTGCTGGCCTTACCCCACATACCTACTGCCCAAATGGGGATTAGGTCAATACGTCTGCACCCAAATCCCTTCTTTTCATACCACCCCACAGCATGTCAAATATTCAGGTTTTAAGTTATCTGCTTTCCTGATATATCGTGACACTAGGCAGGGCTGCATTCTCTTCTTCTCTGTGCACTTTTCATCAAACATCTCATTCTACTAATAAGCAATAACCCAAATATCACAGGAATCTCTACTGCAGGCACAAGCTTAGTCTACTCACAGATGTTGTTATACTACATCTTACAAATACTACCACCACCCTTCCTAATGTGTAATCTTTACTTTCAAACCTTCCCTTTATTTCTGGTCATAAGATGGTCATACACTGTAGAATTTTGTTTAAAGTTTTCATTAAAGGAAAGTGTGTTCAAGTTTCTAATCATTAATGGGGTGAAATCGATGTTTGTATTCAATCACAGTGACAAAGAAATTTGAAGGAACAGAATGGAATTTTTTTTTCTAACATTGAATGTGTTTTCTCATTCTGGAAAGTCCATTTTGTCCACAATCGAATGTTAATAGCAAACTTTTTTTGAAGATTTCTTTCAAATGATATTCATCAAGTCTTCAAATGTACTGAGGGGATTGTAGAGACTTAACAAGTGGCTTAACAGCCACTTTATGCACCTATCATATTTTCACTTGCTTGAACCACCCTGCCCCATCCCCAGAATTATTAAATCTCACAGAGTTTCATCAGAGCATTAGAGTGGGGAATTTGGGGAATTTCTCACTATTTGAATGTCTTATATTTTCATCAATTTATATAAAACCTAATAATAAGGTCTGTTGACTATATTCCAGACTGGCTTTGTTGGAGGGTAAAAAAGGAAATTGTGGGGAAGAGTCTGATAAAAACCAGTAAGTAATAGAACAGAACAGCAAGAAAAGATTGAGAAAGCTGCCAGCAGAGGAGACTTTTACATTTTTATGCAAATCTAATTGTGATCATGGCATGTATGGGACATTTGAACATGCTCAAGTAAAGGGACTGACGTAGAGATGGACTAGCCTGAAGTTTTAATACATTGGCTCACTTTTTATGGCTAATAGTTGAAAATAATCTGAAATAATCAGAACAGTTACAGTTAAATAACTGATTTCAATGGGAAGCCAGCTTAAAAAGCACATTTGGCTTATGTGGGAAGATGGCAGAGTTATGAATGACTTTGCCAAAAGAATTACATAACACAGTCTAAGCATGATAGAAAATTATACAGCATTTTATTATTTGTTAAGGATATAGTATCCAATTTTAAGTACTCATATGATGAACATTATTGAAAAATAATACATTACTTGGGTATTATAAATGTTACTTCTCAAGCAATATTTTAGCACTCTAAATGCTATACCAATAGCTTATGCAAGAATATATCTTCTTTTTCACTTGGTTCACCATTGTATTACATTCCATAACTGTCTTATTTGCTGGTCTGCATGGCATTGTATAATTAGCTTCTCAAGTTTGTTATCTCTCCCTGAAGAGATGCAATTTTTTAGAGATTGCCCAAAGGCGAACTGATTAGGAGTGGGAGGCTCTGGAGAAGTCCACTACAAATAGTAAACCCGCCTTCTTGACCCATACCAAGGATCAAAATAAGCATCATACTCATGGTTTTTGGTCATGTAACTGGTATAATTGCCACATTAAAGAGCATGTATGAAACATGGGTTCTTACCTGAAGGAGGTAGGAACACCAGTTCCCACTCGTGTCCATTTGTATGCAACTATATGTGCAAAACACTGAATCACACTTTTTATATGTTCCGAGGCACCCTCTGTACTGAGAGTGTGGGTGTAGAACTGTTAGTATGCTGTTTATACATACTCAGGTGCAACTTCCATGTTTAATGCTTATTTTTAAAAAAATGGTAAAATTCAAATCTGCAGTGATTTTCCAAACCAGAACACTAGAAACCCCCTTCCTGTCCAGGCCATTTTTTTTCAGTTTTTAACACTATTTCACTGACAATTCCTTAACCATGCAAAACTGTACTAATTTTTTAAATACATGATTTTATAAATAAATACATATTTTTCTTGGAAAATAAATAAATAAATATTTTTTGAGACAGAGATTTATTTTTGGTAGTAGTTAATAACCACTTTTTTACAATTTAAAAGAAAAAAGGTTGCAAATTTTGAAAAAAAAAAGTTTTCCTTACTTTCTCTTATACAACAAATAAATAATGTTTCTGCATACAATTAAGCCATAATGAATTCTGCTCCATTTCTTGGAATAAACCCCAAATAAGTGTATATTATTTAGACTGTGTGAAAGTTATAGGGTCTACAAACTATATCTGTAAATGTATTAACACTTATTTTCTGAGTATCTATGGCTTTCTTGAGGCCCTAAAATACCAGGGCAATTTAACAGTTTTTGACTTCAATTGCACTAAGGCTTACAGCAGGGGTGTTTAGGGCTTGTTCACATGTGATTTAAACTCTGAAGAGCAGTTTGCATTTGGATCACTCTTCAGAGAACATTTGACAAGTGGTGAGGAGGTGTTGTATTGCCTCCTCACAGCCTGCTTGAACCCCGTGAACCCTGCACTAGAGTGCAGCAAATAATTGCACCACATGCGGTGCGGGATGCTGGTTCAGTGGACACTATGCCAAAAGCAATAGGGGATATAATTCCAGTTGCAGCATGTGTACATCTTTGGCTACTGTCTCTACAGCTAAATGGGGTAGCAGTGGGAAGATGGGGGGATTCAACTGCAGGGTTTTATTGCTCCGACCTTATGTCACACTATTACACACTTCCAGAGGCTGCAGGCACAAGGAGGACGTGTACACTCTAGAAGCCAATGGTCAACTTTCTAATGAAAGTGATCTGGCAGCTGGAGTGCACTCACCCAGTGTGACCCCTCTTTCATGCTTCCTGGGCTCTGCTGTCTCATCTGCTGGCTCAGGACCCACATGGTGGGTGCTGCAGGATGTAGGGAAGGAAGACAGTGAGCATCCTTTTGTTGATCTCCCCTAACTAGAATGAACATCCCCCTAAAAGATTTTGACCTCACCTCACCACCAGGTGCATGCACACATGAACTTAAATGCACATGTTAGGGGCACCTATGTATGAAAATGTTGCTTGCATTACACATATTACCATGCACACCTAAACTGACGACTTGCAGGGTTTTTTTAAGCATCACCTGGAAAATATAGGATACCAAAGATTGTTGTCATTTTTCAGGCATGTGCAAATTTAAAATTTGACATGTTGTTTATCTATTTACTCTATGCAATCTTATCTTTTATATTTTAACAAAAAATGACTAATGTATTTTGCTTTGCCCTAAAATTAACTCTAATATTTTTTTCAGAATGTTTTGCTTGATAAACTGTTGTGCAAATATAGTGGGTCTCTGCTTTCGCGAAAATATATAATATTTGGCGGTTTTAACTAATCTTCAGGCCCAAAATATTTTGTTAAACACATGCAAAAAACACAAAAACAACTCATAGATGACGTAGACATCGCAGTTATTTAGTAAGAAGCATGGTGAATTGTTGATGAAGTTCTAATTTTTTGCCACAAATTTGTGGAAAATTAAGAATTTTTTTTCTTACAAAGTCGCCATTTTAACAAGTTATTTCTCACATGCTGCATACGCATACAAAGAACTACACCACAAATCACATTCTTTTACTCTTCCTAAATATGGGGATACCAAATGTGTAAGACTTTTTCGCTGTCTAGACCATAGCTCCCAACTGTCCCTGAGTTCAAGGGACTGTTCTTGATTTGGGTCAAAGTCCCTCTTTCCTCCTCATGTGTCCCTCATTTATGTCTGATCTATATAGTTGTATATAAAATGTGCTATTTATCCTTCAAAAAGTGTTTCCCTGTGCAAAACCATTTATCCAGTTTCTAAATTCCTGCATTGGTAAATTTCAAAAACCAATATAAAGGAATAGTAGTGGTAAAAACAAGCAGGGAAGACAAAGACAGCGGGCCCATCTGAGTGTAGCATGTATATAAAACAGTACAATTTTATTAAGGTTGCACTTACAGGATGAAAGTAACAATCAGGCATGTCATGGAGTACAGTGTCCCTGGTAGTCTGTGGTAAATTAATCCATCCGAGTGGAGATCTGGGGGGTCCGTAGGGTTCGCTGCAAAACATGTGGCCGGCAGCGCTGGTGGAATCTGGAGCTCTGGGCTGGTGGGCAGGAGAGGGAGCCAAGCATCTCTCAGTGATGGGGAGCCAGTGGGAGCGGGACACTTGTGGAGCATTCAGAGCAATCTGTGCTCCTTCGTCAGGCTTTGTGGTAAAAATAAGCAGTTGTGGCTTTAACCAGTTAAGGACTGCTCTATAGCAGATTTACTGCTTCAGGGTGGCCCTCTCGTACAGAATCATATATATATATATATATATATATATATGATTCTGCACTTTCGTCTGCAAGGGGCGCATGCACGCCACTGGCAGGCCACTTCTGCCTTGATTACTCACAGCAGAAGCCGATCTGTGGGTGCCGGGCACTCAATGTCCACCGTCCCACCAATCATCAGTAAAGCACACAGGCAGGTCTCCATTCTGACATGGGGGGAAGGGATGGATTTTGTGTCCTTGCAAAGCAGGGAATAAAATCCCTCTCTTCCCTTTGTAAAAGCAGCACACATAGTACAGTAAAACACTGGCTAGGCACACAGTTAACCCTTTGATCGCCCTAGATGTTTAACCCCTTCCCAGCCAGTGTCATTAGTACAGTGACAGTGAATATTTTTAGCACTGATCACTGTATTTGTGTCACTGGTTCATGCAAAGTGTCAAAGGTGTCAGTTAGTGTCCGACTGTCCGCCACAATATTGCAGTCCTGCTATAAGTTGCTGATCGCAGCTATTTGTAGTATAAAAAATATTTTTTTTTATAATTCCAGTATATATAACATAGACACTATGGGGTTTATTTACTAAAAGCAAATCCACTTTGCACTACAAGTGTACTGCAAGTGCACTTGGAAGTACAGTTGAAAGTGCAGTCGCATTAGATCCGAGGGGGACATGCAAGGAAAATAAAAAACATAATTTTTACTTGTACATGATTGGATGATAAAATCAGCAGAGCCTCCCCTCATTTCAGATCTTCCCCTCTGATTTACAGTGATTGCACTTCCAAGTGCACTTGGAGTGCACTTGTAGTGCAGAGTGGATTTGCCTTTAGTATACTCTTTCTACCAAAAATATGTAGCAGGATACATTTTGGCTTAAATGTATGAAGAAATGTGATCTTTTCCAATTTTTTTTATTGGATATGTTTTATACCAGAAAGTAAAAAATATTGTTTTTTTTTCAAAATTATTGATTTTTATTGTTTATAGCACAAAAAATAATAAATGCAGTGGTGATCAAATACCACCAAAATAAGTTCTATTTGTGGGGAAAAAATTACATACATTTTATTTGGGTACAGAGTTGCATGACCACGCAATTGTCAGTTAAATTAATGCAGTGTTGTATTGCAAAAAATGGCCTGGTCATGAAGGAGGTAAACCTTCCAGAGGTCAAGTGGTTAACTAATCATTTTCTTGTATAATTCTCCTTTAAGGGGGTATGACAGGGGATATGTCCTATGTCTACATACTTTTGCTACTAGGGGTTCCTCGTTCCTATCTCAAAAAGTTGGAAGGTATGGCATACATTCATTGAAGGGCCCAAATCTAAGAGGCACCTTTAGGCTTTCACGGGGTTTGCATTTTGCAAATGATTTCCTGACTACTGTTCACAATTTTGGAGGCCCTGAAATGCCAGGACAGGAGAAAGACGCACAAAATGACCACATTTTACAAAAAAGATATCCCAATGTATTTCCTAAAGTACATAGTGACTCTTGAAGGTCTCTTTTTTTTTGCAATAAGTTTTTTAAAAATTAAGAAACAGAAGGAACATCTATTTGTTTGCGCAAAGTTGTCAATTAGTAAGGTATTTCTGGCACACGGCGTAGACATACATAGAATTAGACTCCAAAACACATTTATCTATTCCTCTTGAGTATAGGGATACAACATATGTGAGACATTTTTGCAGCTTAGCCACATAGAGGGGCCCAAAATCCAAGGAACACCTTCAGGTTTTAATTGGCCCTATACCCTATGTTTGTGATTGTTCCCAGTGTAATGTTCAGCGTCTTATGTACTCTCATTTGTGTGGTTAACATTGGTTTACTTTGTAAATGTACCAAGGACACTGTAATCTGTAATTTATCTAACTTGATGCATGCTGTTTTCCTCTTAACCACTTACGACCAGCCACAGTACATATACTGCGGCAGGTTGGCTCTATTGCATGAAATGAAGTACCTATATATCATTTTGTGCTACAGGCAGTGGGGGCGCATGTGCACACTGATTGGCCAGAGGAGGAGCAAATCAGCGGGTCCGGCTGACGTGATGTCCGCTGGCCACCCGCGATTGCTCCACAGAGAGGCAGAATAGGGATCTGCCAGTGCCTATGTAAACAATCCCCATTCTGACAGGGAAGAACACAGTGATCTTGTGTTCCTGCTAAGCAGGAACATGGATCTCTGTGTTCATCCAGTGAGTCCATCCCCCACACAGTTAGCAAGGACCTCCTAGGGACACACTTAACTCTTTGATCGCCCCTGGTGTTAACCCCTTCCCTGCTAGTGTCATTAGTACAGTAAGCCTAGGTTCACACTGTAGCGATGCGGGAACCATCGCAATTCCAGCGCTCGTTCCCACGTCGCATCTCTCCAGATTGGTTCACAGATTGCAGTGTAAACTTTTGATTCGGACAGCAATCTGATCGCATGGGTGAGAACACCCATGCGATCTGATTCCAGTGCGGGAAAAAAAGTCCTTGCGCCTTTTTTACTGCAAATCCAATGCAAGTTCAGCCATACAATTGTATGGCTGAACTCACATCACACAGACATCGCATGTGATCGGCACCTGCAGTGTGGGTGCGAATCACATGTGATGTCTGAGATCGCTATAGTGTGAACCTGGGCTAACAGTGCATAGTTTTAGCACTATTCACTGTAATAATGTCACTGTTTCTCAAAAAAGTGTCAAAAGTGTCAGTTAGGTGTCTGATTTGTCCGCCGCAATGTCGCAGTCCTGCTAAAAATCACTGCTTGCCCCCAATACTAGCAAAATAAATAAGAGAACTCCAAGCCATCACCACACAATCCAGGGGAATCTGCGAGCCAATGGGCCGGGTGAGCACCGACACCCTGCTAGATCTCTTCCCCACACCCCTGGCTACGTCCTGACACCAATATTGGGCCAATCGGACGCTGGCCTGAGGAGAGATTTAGGCTGCGGCTCCTCCCAGATCCATCTGCCTAGGCCGCCATCACTATACACCCTAATTAATGGCCATCTGCCCTAGGGGCACTCTGATCCTGGTACCCTGGAGCTCCCCCTCATTAACCGACTCCACCACCACCAAAACTGGGACTTTTAGCCTAAGCCAGTCCAAGGTTTAATCTGCCTACTGAGGCCTAGCACAGACACACATTTAGGAGCCACAGCCTCCAACACCAGCTATTACACCATCCCAGAGACTTGGCGACTACCCTAAAGTGCCTATATACCTACTATCTATCTCCCAGTGGAGCCCTACAGAGTCACTGGACTGTCTGAAATCCTGGGTACCATCTGACAGCTTTAGGTCCTACCGCTGGTGGCCATCTTAGTACACCCAACATCATAGTAGCATCTACAGCCAAAAGGTCACATATGTGAAATACTGGGCTCGAAATAGAGCCTCAGTGGGATAGAGACATAACAAAACTCTCCCGGGGGCGTGACTTCGCACGCAGCATGGATGGCCGCTAGATAGAAGAGCTCCGCCGATCCCTGGCTCCTACGGGCTTTCCGACAACATTCTCCGCTATGCAATGAGCCGATCCACCAGCTACAACTCTGGCAATCGTGCCTGTTGTTCCGCCGCTCTATCTGGGAACCACAGCATTCAAGATATCTTCAAATCTCAGTCGTGGTGCAGGGAGGCCTCCAGCAAAATGGCACAGCCTTGTGAAGATGATGAATACAGCGAGGAATCTCAGTCTGCATACGATGAACTGGTTAGAGACACTGCCCCATCTGAACATCCCCTCACTCTCACAGCTATGATGAACATAGCAGCAGACATCAAAAACAAAATTTCCTCTGCCTCTGGGACAGAGAGAGCAGGGAACAGGAGAGATAGAGCAATCACTCACCTGGAAAAAGTCACAGACTCTCATTCAGCACATCTTATAGAAATAAACCGCCATTTAGAGGATTTTGACAACAGGGGGAGAAGCGATATCACTGGGGCATTACAATCTGTGTTCAACAACCTACTTGAATGCCAGGTGGACACGCATATTGACTTTGAAAGGGCCCACAGAGCATTGAGGGCTAAACCAGCAGATTCTGCCCCCCCCCCCCGGATATCATTTGCTGCCTCCCTAATTTCACCCTCAAAGAGGAAATAATGGCAAAAGCCCGCAAAATTGACCATATTCTGTTTAATGGAAGTGAGATAAACTTGTATCAAGATCTATCTCTAATTACACTGAATAATCGCAGGGCGCTGCGACTCCTGCTGGAAATCCTCCACAAGCAAAACATCACCTATAGATGGAAATTCCCCTTTGCTTTAAATGTGACTTTCCAAGGTAAACCATTTTTTCTGCGCACACCAAATGATCTTCAGGCTTTCTGTGAGGACATCCAAATACCACTAGTCGAGCTGCCAGATTGGTATAAGGAATTTCGCACCCTCCAACAACTCACAATCCACTAGCTTCACCTCTTTCCACTCCAACCAAACCCCCTACCAAGAAGGGGAAATGCAACAAGTCTTCCTCCTCAGGAATATATGCTACTCTGAGGAGCTCTAAGACACCAAGAGCCCTGGAGAAAGTCGTGACCCAGGATTGAGAAGTCCTAACATGGGATTATGCACCCTACTCAACACTAAAACCGTTTTGCTAAGGGAATTTTCAGTTGGAGAATGTGTCAAATACTGTTTGTCTCATCCCTTGGCATATGACATCCCTTTTAAAAAAAAAAAAAAATAAAAATAAAAGGGATGAAATCCTCCTGGTCATTCTATTCTGTATGCAAATATCTCTTTTCTGCTGCATCATACAAACTATTGCACTGATGCTTAAAAAGGGAGCCTAACCCATGCTGATCACTAAGACATGCTATCCACATGCTAACTGTGGCACAACTTGGACTTGTCATGGTTTTCTAATTTACGACCTTCCCCGATCCTTGGGCCCGTTTACTTCAGAACACTAATTGTTTGCAGCATGACCCCATATTGACTTCTTGATGACTTTAGCTGATACAGCCTATAATTCCTACACACCTAATGCATGGCTGTCCATTCTTAGGAGGCTTGATTGTGTTAATGTGGCCTTTCCTAACTTAGCTTCCTACTGATCTGACCTGGCCTGGGGACCTAGTGTTAACGCAATTAACAACAGGAACAGTCTTATATGCATATGTGTCCCCAACCCTACATAACCTAATGGTGGATACTCATCCTTATGCTCTGTCTTGAGTTTAAAAGTTCAAATCCTTGATTTATATGTTACATGATTCCCATTGTATGTTCAGCTGGTTTAGTCTATGGAGGCAGGAGTTGAGTTTACTTACTTTTATTGAATCATACTCTCCCTGAGAGTATTATAGTTGTTGGATACACATTTAATGTCAGATTTTCTTGCATTTGATAGGAGCCGGGGGGGGGGGGGACTTAGTGAGGCTTGTTTTTCTGATCTTATTAAAATTAATAGCATCCATACTTGGTCCTCTTATCTCTCCCAACAGTGGATACTCCTTGATTAATCCTTGATTAATCCCATTGACACACTCCACTCTTTCCGTCCTTTCCGTTCAGGGTTTTGTCATGAAACATAGTAAACATTTTGTCATGTAACCTAAGCAAACGTTCATGTCTTATCTGTTGCCTACCTTTGCTGCATGTGTCCAGTTAAAGCCGAGCCTCCCTCACCTGTTTTTGTAGGTTCACTTCAGCTAGCCTCCGCCCCAGGCCTTACTTGGTAACAGGATATAAGCCTGGCAGTGCAAGGCTGCAGTGCTGATCAACGTTTGTCCATGTTTGGCTTGTGACTGTGATTGTCTGATTGGTTTCTCTGTAGTCTTTTCCGTGTATTGATCCTTGGCTTGTCTGATTATTCCTTCCTGCCTGATACCTCGACCTTCAGCTTGTCTTCGGTTTCTCCTGTCTTCTGGTTGTCCTGACCCTTCCCTATTCTTCTGACTATTCTCTCTGTTCCTGTGCTGCTGCTTCCCCTCTCTCTCCTGGGGCCAGCGGAGCATGAGCTAGGGGACCTTGGGGGTCGTGACCTGGATCCAGTTGCAGCCAAATCCATCCTCACCACTAGAGGCTCTGGTGAACACCCACTGGCTCTTAGACTCTGCGCCCTGGGGAAACCGATGCACTAGCTCCCTGAGTTTCAGTGTCCTTGCTCTAGGGAACCCTCTTCCTGTATCAGCCTGTAATACTTAGCAGCAGTCAGCCATAGGGCCACAACCTTGCGTGCAAGAAGAAAGAAAGAAAAGAAAACACCAGCACTTCCCAGCCCTTAGGCAGTCTGAGCTCCCCTCTCTTCATATCGAGGAGCATCCTCTGCCAGCTGAGGAATCCATGTAGCTGGGCCAGACCAGGCTATCTTTTGAGGAATGTGCTAGGCGCAGAACTTTGAGCCTGTGCCTCTATTGTGGGGGCAAAGGTCATTTTCGTTATACTTGTTCACTTCACCCGGGAAAACGCTCAGGTCCAATACCTCTGGAAGTTGGGGTATTGGATCCAGAAGTATAACCTTCACCTCCTCGTCTTCTTGTTTTGGTGTCCCTCCATGTTGGCGCTTCCTCTCATCCGACCATGGCATATCTGGATTCCGGGGCTGCTGGCAATTTCATGGACTGGAGAACTGCATCTTCGTTGGGACTTACCCTTTCACCAGTGACAGTATCGGCAATTGATGGCACTGTTCTCTCAGGGGGCCCTATGCACTTCCAGACCCTCCCCGTTAAGATGTCAGTAAGGACACTCCACCAGGAGTGGATGTCCTTCTTTGTTTTGCCTAAGGCCTCAGCCCCCATCGTACTGGGCCTTCCTTGGTTACGGCTCCATTCTCCACACGTGGACTGGACTTCTGGGCAAATCGTGGCTTGGGGTCCCTCCTGTTCCTCGTCTTGCCTACTCAAGGTTGCCCCGTAAGTGGAACTTCCTGTTGCCACCACCTCTGTATCTCCTGTTCTTCCCAATGCGTGTAGCAAATTCTGGGATGTGCCCAGCAACAGTCAGGTTGATACGCTCTCTAGGTCATTTGGCACTCTGGATGAGCAGTCCACCTGTAAACCTGAGCCTATCTGTCCGACCTCATGCGTCCTTGCCCATTCTACCACATTGGAGTTGAAAACTCCTCCGGGCAACACCTTCGTCCCCACTGAGCTAAGAGCTAAGATTTTTTGTTGGCGACATGATTCCAAGAGGGCTTGTCATGTTTGTACCCGGTCTGACTCCTTCATGCAAGCTTCTGCTGGTCTTCGTATTCCCTTGCCCACTTCTAAGAAACCGTTAGTCCTCAAGAGCTCCTCTTCTCCTCTCCCTACCTCTGTTCTGAGATCTCTGAAGTTCTTATCCGTGTATTGATCCTTGGCTTGTCTGACTATTCCTTCCTGCCTAATACCTCGACCTTTGGCTTGTCTTCGGTTTCTCCTGTCTTCTGGTTGTCCTGACCCTTCGCTATTCTTCTGACTAGTCTCTCTGTTTCTGTGCTGCTGCTTCCCCTCTCTCTCCTGGGGCCAGCTGAGCGTCAACTAGGGGACCTTGGGGGTCGTGACCTGAATCCAGTTGCAGCCAAATCCATCCTCACCACTAGAGGCTCTGGTGAACACCCACTGGCTCTTAGACTCCGCGCCCTGGGGAAACCGATGCACTAACTCCCTGAGTTTCAGTGTCTGTGCTCTAGGGAGCTCTCTTCCCGTATCACCCGGTACTACTTAGCAGCAGTCAGCCATAGGTCTGCAACCTTAGCGTGCGCTTTGCACTTCTGCGATGCGATTCACACTCCTGCGGTGCGCATCCGTCACCTGACCTCAGGTGCCATGACAGGTTGTCTTTTGGATTTACATTCACGGCCCCATAGCTTTTTCTATTTTACACTTCTTGGTGTCAATACCCAGAGGGATATTACCAGATCTCTCCTTCTTTTTCTACCTCGCCATCACAACTTATACATTGCGGGTCTAATCCCCCCCCCTTTTTTTTTTGGCCAAACATAAACATTGTGATTTATTCATCTCTGGGTAGGAACCCAACTGTAATTTCTCATAATGTATGGGGTCTGAACATACTCCAAAAAAGGGTGCAACTATTCTGTGAGCTTGAGAGGGAGAAGCCGGCCTTCATATTTCTGCAAGAGATGCATTTCAGAACCAATTCAATACCTAAATTGACAAATCTATTTTTTAATGAAGCTTTTCATGCCACCAACTCGGAGGCAAAGACAAAAGGAGTTTCCATCCTGATAAGTAAAAACTCTGGATTTGAACTCACTCAACAGCTCACAGATTCAGAAGGCCGGTATCTTTTTCTCAAAGGAAAAATTGGGTCCCTTCCTATCACGCTCGCAGATGTATACTTTCCCAATACTACACATGTTTCTTATAAGATTATTGATGCTCTCACTGGTTTTGCTTCTGGATTAGAGTTGAGCAGACTCCTGGATGTTCGGGTTCGGCGGGTTCCGGGTTCGGTACCGAACTTGACCCGAACTTGACCCCGGACCCCGAACCCCATTGAAGTCAATGGGGACCCAAACTTTTCAGCACAAAAATGGCTGTAAAAAAGTCCTGGCAAGTGCTAGAGGGCTGCAAAAGCAGTATGCAATGATTTTAGAACAATAATCTGTCCCTTACAGCAACAGCAGGAACCTGACCCTATAGGAGTAGGCAATGATTTTAGAACAATAATCTGTACCTTACAGCAACAGCAGGAACCTGACCTTATAGGAGTAGGCGATGCTTTTATAATAATAATCTGTCCCTTACAGCAACAGCAGGAACCTGATCCTATCGGAGTAGGTGATGATTTTAGAACAATAATCTGTCCCTTACAGCAACCGCAGGATCCTGACCCTATAGGAGAAGGCGATGATTTTAGAACAATAATCTGTCCCTCAAAGCAGTAGACTCTACCTAGTCCAGTATCAGATTGTTCTGTAATGCAGGATGAGATGTTATTAGATCTGCAATCTGTCCCTAAAAGCAGGAGTAGTAAACTCTACCTAGTCCAGAATCAGATTGTTCTGTAATGCAGGATGAGATCTGCAATCTGTCCCTCAAAGCAGTAGTAGTAGTAATCTCTACCTAGTCCAGAATCAGATCTTTCTGTAATGCTGGATGAGATGTTATTATATCTGCAATCTGTCCCTCACAGCGCCGGCAGCATCCTCTCCCTAGACTAGCCTGAGAGCATGTGACATGCAGCACTATGTGACTCCAGCTTATACAGAGGCTGGGTCACATGATGCACTGGCCTATCACAGCCATGCCATTAGTAGGCATGGCTGTGATGGCTTCTAAGGGCAAACCAGTGAAACACTTGTTGATTGGCTGCCCTGCAGCTATTCAACAGGCGGGATCAAATACCCGAACCCCAAACCCAAACTTTTTTTCAAATGTCCAGGTTCGGGTATGGGTCATGGACACTCCAAAGTTCGGTAAGGACCTGAACTTTTGCAGTTCGGGTTCGCTCAATTCTATTCTGGATGCATTGTCCTTGGGGGGATTTCAATATTCCTTTGGACCCCCTTCAAGACACATCTAATGGCAAGTCAGCTGTAGCTTTCTGTCTGCTCAAGAGAATCAGATTAATGTTGAACTCATTAACACTGGATGATTTGTGGTGAGTGATTAATCCACAGGGGAGAGATTACACCTATTTATCTAAAGTGTACAATAAATACTCCCGAATAGATTCAATTTTTATCTCACAGAGAGATTTGCCCTCCTTACAACAGGCACATATAGGAATGCAAACGGTTTCTGACCATGCACCTATTTCAGTCACTGCATGTGGCCACTAAATCCTAACCTACTCACAGACCCCTTGACGTTGAAACAAATCTCTGACACAATAACTATGTACTATCGGGAAAACACTACTGAGGATGTTTCCACTCTTTCTATTTGGGAGGCCCACAAATGTGTGGCATGAGGGAAGCTGATCAATATAGCTTCACATAAAAGAAAGAATCGGATAAAGAACTATGAACCCTAGACAAAATTTCACAACTTGAAACACAACATAAGAGTTTGGTGGCGGTACAAACTGCAGACGAGCACGTAAAGAGCTACAATCCAAACTAGACCTTAAAGACCTTAAAAGCAAAATGCATCTTGTTCCTTAGAAGAGATTTCTTCTATGAACATGGCAACAAAAGCAGCAAATACCTTGCAAAAGCAATAAGAGACCTTCCCTCTGCCACCCATATTACACAGATTGAAAATTGAAATTCAAATATGGTACATGCCACGGAACAAATTGCAGAGGAATGTCATCACTTCTATTCCAAACTTTATAATCTCCCACCTCCCCATAAACCAACATCAGTTGAAAGCACCAGACCACAAATTATACAACAATATTTAGAACAGAGTGGCATGCCCAGCCTATCTGTCATGGAGGCAAAGGAACTTGATAAACCCATATACATTAAGGATGGGCTCGGGTATGTTTGCAAGTGCACGTGCCCGAGCCCGCTGAGAAGTGAACCCTGCACTGCGCTAATAAGAGGTAATGAGACATTCCCCAATCGCTGCAGCCGCGCATCGGGGAAATGTCTCACTGCCTGTGATTGGCGCAGTGCAGGGTTCACTTCCCGGTGGGCTTGGGCACGTGCACTTGTGAGCACGCCCAA
This sequence comes from Glandirana rugosa, assembly GCA_018402905.1. Classification (NCBI taxonomy): domain Eukaryota; kingdom Metazoa; phylum Chordata; class Amphibia; order Anura; family Ranidae; genus Glandirana; species Glandirana rugosa. Next base: position 585,274 of record BLSH010007734.1, read on the forward strand.
GCCCATCCTTAATACATATGATGGAGCACTTGCAGGCAGTGAAAACCCTGAAATCTGGCAAGAGCCAAGGCCCAGATGGCTTTAGTGCCATATACTACAAAACCTTTATATCTTTGCTAGCAAAACCACTACTGGAGGCACTGAATTCTCTGAAAAACCCACAGCAGATCCCAAACTCTTTTACAATGGCACATGTCTCTGTTCTCCTCAAACCTGGCAAGAACCCTAATGACTGCTCTAGATATAGACCTATATCCTTATTAAACCTGGACATTAAGCTTCTAGCCAAAATCATTGCAACTAGACTCAACACATACCTACCAGATCTTTTAGGACCAGAGCAGGTGTTAGGTTAGTAAGGGTTTTATGCCGTATAGAGAGGCACACGATAATGTCACCAAGGCTATAAACTTGATCCACTTACTCAAAGGACATTCAAGTGAGGGCCTTCTCCTATCCACAGATGAGGAGAAGGCCTTCAATAGGGTGGCATGGGACTTCATGCTTTCAGTCTGTACTTACATTGGCCTACAGCCCAATATGCTCACATGGATTGCTGCATTATACCAACACCCAACAGCCAAGTTAAAAATGATTGGCTCTCTTTCAGAACCAGTTAGAATACAAAATGGCACTAGGCAGGGGTGCCCCTTGTCCCCAATTTGGTTATCCTTTATATGCACAATAAACAGAAACCAGTCCATCAAAGGCCTAGAATTAGACCATGCACACTGTAAAGCGGCTGCCTAGGCAGTTGATCTCCTTTTCATCCTCACTCAACCCCATATCTCAGTCCTGAACCTTCTAAAAGAATTTGAAATATTTGGATATCTCTCCAATCTTAAAATTAATTACAATAAATCAGAGGCCCTTAACATTACCTTAAATCCCGTACCCTGTCAGAAACCCAATCCAACTGTCCCTTTAAATGGGTAACGACAGCACTCAAATACTAAGGAATATGGCTTACTCCCAACCTGACGAATCTATACACACAAAACTTCCACCCTATCCTGCTTTAAGTCAGACAAGACCTACAGAACTGGAACCTGAATCCTGGTTTGGCTGGGTGGCAGTGGTGAAAATGACAATTCTTCCCAGGGTCTTATATTTTTCCATAACCTACCAATTCTTTTACCTAAATGATTCTTCTCCCAACTAAATTCAATAGTACGTAATGTCATATGGTCTGGCAGTAGACCACATATCAGTTTACTTTCCTTATCCAAATCAAAGATGCAAGGGGGAATAAATCTACCGAATTTCAAAAAGTATTACTATGCAACACACATCCTAGATTGGAACTGCCATGCAAACTCCAAAGACTGGGTTAAAATTGAAGGGATGCAGACTAAGGCACCTCTACGATTTCTACCATGGCTCCCTAAGGATGCTCGCCCTTCCATTCTTGACTCTCACCCTACTATAGGACCAACTTTACAAATAGAGTTGAGCGAACACCTGGACGTTCGAGTTCGGAGGGTCCGTACGAACTTTGGGAAAAAGTCCAGGTTGGGCACCGAACGTTGCCCGAACGTTATCCCGGACACCGGACCCCATTGAAGTCAATGGGGACTCGAACTTTTAGGCGCAAAAATGGCTGTAACAATGTCCTGGCAAGTGCTAGAGGGCTGCAAAAGGAAGTAAAATGGGGGAAAGAGTAGGGCAAGTGACCTAAAAAAAAATGGGTTATAGGGCAAATAACTTAAAATCAAATAAAAAAATGAGAAGGGGGTGGATGTGGAGTAGGAGCCTAGAGGTTGACTAGGCCATGACCATGGCAGTGTAGGTGAAAGTGGCGGTGGTCGAGGAGGAGAAGGAGGTAGCCAACATGGTATTTTCAGTGAACGGGATGAGAAAGGGGGTAAAATGAAGGAAAACGTCGGGAGATCGTGAACGGTCCTGTAACAATGTCGGTAAAAACGCGGATTTTCAAGCTCAGGGGTAACTGAAGTTACCCCAGGCCACAGGCCCTATTGCAAGCCCGTTGCAAGCCACGGGTTGGACCTGAAAAAGGGTTTCAAGCATGCCTGGGAGGCTTGAGCTTGCAGGTCCACAAGCGAGTTGAGATAAACATTTCAACCAGGATATCATCCCACTCTCAGTTCTTACCTTCCCGCTCGTAGGAATCCCTCGGTACCATCTTTAGCATCTCCACGGAATCAGACGTAGGGAAGTTAAAATT
>BLSH010007734.1:591625-623425 GCA_018402905.1 Glandirana rugosa
GACATGGCTTGAAACCCCACAGGCCCTTGGCCTGGGCTTGTGCCTGTAAAGTTTGCAAGCCCAAGCCCAACACCCAAGACCATCAACTAGTGCGTACAACTTATCGACTTCCCGTCGGTTAGTTGTTTGCAAAGTGACCAAACGGGAATCTTCGGTAGTGTCGGTACGGATGATTATCGTACCGACACTAACCGGTCACGTAGTACACTGGGTCGGAGAAATATTCGACCTCAGTGTCACGACGTACAGTGTACGAGAACCCAATCCCATCCCTCTCCTTCGACGGCCGCACTCCCTCTCTAATGTCTGTAAAATTGTAAAGAGGCTGGGTCACATGATGCACTGGCCAATCACAGCCATGCTATTAGTAGGCATGGCTGTGATGGCTTCTAAGGGCAAACCAGTGAAACGTTTGTTGATTGGCTGCCCTTCAGCTATTCAACATGCGTGATCAACTACCAGAACCCACAACCCGAACCCGAACGTTTGAAATGTCCGTGTTCGGGTCCGGTTCCCGGACACCCCAAAGTTCGGTACAGACCCGAACGTTACAGTCCAGGTTCGCTCAACGCTATTTACAACCCCTCCGTACAGTAAATAAAAAGTATGGTCTTGCCTCCTCGCCTGGCCCATTGACACCACTGATACACAACCTGGAATTTGCCCTAGATCAAACTATGGTGTCATTCCCTCATAAGGTTGAAACAACACCCTTAGTAGTTCACCATTGCACTGAAAATGGGAAACTTAAACTTTTTGAGCAACTCAGATCTGAACTCCAAGCCAAACACTTCACATACTGGCAGTAATTACAGTTACATAACTACGTCCATCGACAGGCAAACTGTAAACATTTTATGAGAAACCTAACATACTTTGAACAACTTGACAGGGGAGCACATAGAAAAAACAACTTCCTTGATGTATAACTGGTTACAATCTAACTCAATGGAAAATGGCCTTTAAAACAAATTTCACGGACGATCAATGGCTAAACGCCTGTATTTTGGCCCAAAAGTGTTCCATTAGTGTTAAGAGACATCTTGCAAACTTTTGACTAACTAGTACTACACCCCAGCTAAACTTCATGCTTGGTACCCTGACACAGTTGAAGCATGCTGGCGATGTGGCAAAGACACCAGTACCATGTTACACATTTGGTGGGAATGCCCCCTCCTGCGAGACTTCTGAAGGAGATTTTTGCTATCACAGAAACAAACATAAAACTTGCCCCCGAATGCTGCTTACTACATATATCCAACTATACATTAAGAAAATATAAAAAATCACTTTTGCGGCACTTAGTTAATGTGGCAAAATCCATCATCCCCAGACACTGGAAAACTACTCACTCCCCCATACTAGTGGAATGGTTACAAGCTGTAGACAAGATAAACAAGCTGGAAGAGATAGCTGCCATTGCTTTGGAACACACAGAAAAATTCCAGGAGGCCCTGTTTTCTTTTCAAATACTCTGATTCTTTTGAAAGGATGTGAAATGGATGATCAATCAACAAATTTCTTGACTGGTTTTGTTGCCCTCTTCTCAAGCGACTACCACCCTGGATACGTTTGGATATCTGTGAACATTTTCCCCATGACTAATGTTCATTGACTATGTGATTTCAGTTGATTTCCACATAAAACTTTGAGAAATTAAGCTATAATTTATGCCTTATTGCCTACTTTTGTCCCCCACCTATTCACTTCAGGGCCAAGTCCCATCTCCACATATCTTATCCTTTTTCCCTATTTTTATCACTATAGGTTTTTCTTTTTGTACCTTTCCTTTATTTCTCTTTATGGAATAAGTCATCATTCCAAATAAATCTCCCAATGTTGCATAAGTTAGCCTACAGACCCCTATTTTACTGTTAACTGATTGTATGACTCTATACGCATGGAAGAGTGTTAATTGCCTGGGCTATGGATTACGTGGTCTAGCCCTAACTGAAAATATGTAATTTGACTGTATTTCTGAAATGCTTTTTTCCTTGTTATATTTTCTACTGCTCAATAAAACTTTTATTGGGAAAAAAACTTTTGCTCAAACCAATCAATATACGCTTATTGGGATTTTTTACCAAAAATATGTAGCAGAATACATATTGGCCTAAATTGATGGAGAAATTAGATTTTTTAAATTTTTTATTGGATGTTTTATAGCAGAAAGTAAAACATATTGTTTTTTTTTTTTCCGAAATTGTCAGTACTTTTTTTGAATAAAAACATAAAAATAAAAAACGCATAAAATACCCCAATGGAAAGCTCTATTTGTGGGAAAAAAAGGACAATTTTATTTGGGTACAGCGTCACGCGTCCGTGTTATTGTCAGTTAAATTAAAGCAGTGCCGTATTGCAAAAAATGGCCTGGTCATTAAGGGGGTAAAACCTTCCTGTTGATTAACTATTTTGTATATCCTTTAACTAAATTTAACATTATCTTCCAGCCATCCATCCTATTTATTGGATTGCAAAAAGGAATGGATGTTTTTTTTTTTTTTACATGCCACTTCTATATATATTTTTGCTTAAATTGCATGTTTTATTTAGAGTGGTAGAGAGCATAAATATTTCTCACTTGTTATATGTTACTGAACATAATGAAGTAAATTTTAGCATTTGACAATTACTGATCTTACTGATTGTTTAACTATTTTCACCTTCATTATGCTAGAAAAAAGTATTGAACATTGTCATAAAACAGGGGGAGATGCATAAGCTTGATTAGCTAACCAATGGTTCATGCTCTGTGGAACTTAAACAAATGGAGATGAATGAGCTAGATGCCTTACTATAAATGAGATTTCACTGACTCCCACTCATGTGAGATTTCCTACAGGAGCTTTTGTGTTTAAGCATTCTGGGTATTCTAGGAAGAGTGCAAAAGTTATTTATAAAACTGCAAAGTATGTATTTCTAAGTCCTGCTATGTTTCTATGAGGAAAGACCATATACTGCAATTTTCATCATGCTTTTTATATGCTAAATATTTCTTTAGAGAATGTAGCACTTCTTAAAAATAACAGATGGAGATGTTTTCAACTTTAGTGGTGTGAATTGCAATTTGCGGCGTCTAATACATAAGCTAAGATGTGCTTGTCAAAAGAAATATGCTATAAGAAGTATTTGAGCTTTGAAAGTGTGCACATGTATTGGGATTGGAAAAAATAACTGACAGCCACAAAAAAAATATATATATTTATATACGTAATCACAGGTGGGGCATGGTCCCTCTATTTCATAGAACACATATACCTGGTAGTAAGGAGTTTATATGAACAAGATGAAGACTGGAATCTTATAGATTGAAATTGTGTTATCTAGCTAAGCCATTTACTATTGCCATATAGTAAAAATTAACCATGAAAGATCTATGGGGAGGAATTGCTAACCTTTTGAAAATGCTAGTTCCTTGGTTGTCCCTTGCTTCAGTATTTATTAAATTTTGGATATATTTGGAATAAAGGAGTCCATCAAGTGTTGGAGCTCATATTGACCTTCATTGTGAGGGTCAATATAGAAAGGTGAGAATTTGCCCATAAGGGATTCACCGTGGTGGAGGTGTTTTCTATTCGAACACCTTGTAGCACTTGCCTAAGAGTGATATATATCACAAGTTGTATGAGACGACTACATTCACGATTATATGGACTTTTGCTGTTTTATTGTTTATGATTGGTTGAGAGTTTTGTCGTATTATTTGATGACTACTGAAAACACATAGAACATCAGATCACAGAGATTGGTTATTATAAACCATTGGTGACAGTGCAGCATATTCTTTTATACACATTCAAATTTTTTTTTTCACTTCATGCTTGTAGCTTTAATCATTTACACATTCGTGCACAGATAATTACATACAATAAGGTCCCTTTCACACTGGGACCGCCCGATCGTCAGCGGTTAACTGCCACTAATTTAGCTGCGATCTACCGCTGTAATAGCAGCGCTATGGTGCCACTATACGGGCGGCAGTACGGCACTTTTAACCCCCCCCCACAACGGGTTGAACAGGAGTTAAAAGTGCCGGCGCTCGGCGCTCCTGGATCGGTGTACAGCCGCTTCGGGAGTGCTGCCTATTCAATCCAATGGCAGGGGCGGTGGAGGAGTGGTGAATACACCGCTCCCCACATTCCTGAAAAATCATGCTTGCAGGAATTTAATTTTACTCCTGCAAGTGCACCACCCTGAGAGCCACCCCAGTGTGAAAGGACACACTGGGTTGAATGGGGAGACACTTTACAGGCGTTATTTTTAGCGCAATAATGCCTGTAAAGCGCCCCAGTGTGAAAGGGGCCTTACAGTTGGGCATGGTCCTCTATTTAATAGAACATCGTTTTTGAAAACGTTGGTTGGAAGAAAATGGTCAGGAATGAGGTCAGACTGACTTTGGAAGAGGAAGTGGTGCAGTGGCCATTTTGAAAGTGGTTCTATATGCATGCCCAAGCCATTATATTTATGTGAACTTGATATGGGAAAATAAATGTTTTTAAAGCGGAGCTCTAGGCTCCTTCAGAAAAAATTAAAAGTCAGCAGCTACAAATACTGTAGCTGCTGAATTGTAATATTAGGACACTTACCTGTCCACAAATCCAGCAGTGCCCTTATTTTTCAATCGACTCTCAGGTGCTACCACCGCCATCTTGGATAAGGAAGACTGGCAGCGAAGCCGTGCAGCTTAACAGACAGTTTCCTACTGAGTATACTCAAAGCATGTTGCGCTTTGTGAATGGCTCAGGAGCAGGGAAGGAGGAGGGAGACCGAACTTCCGGATGAGTTTGCTGCGAGTCAGCTGGAAGTGGGAGTGGGTACCTGTCAAAACCAGATACCCGCTCCCCCCCCAAAAGGTGCCAAATGTGGCAGCAGAGGGGGGAGGAGGCTAATAAGCGGAGCTTTCCCTTTTGTTTGGAGCTCTGCTTTAACATTTTATTACTACACTATGATCTTTTTTAAACTTTCTTTTATGGGTACTGCTTATAAACTTTTATATATTCAATCGAAGTTATAAAGCAGAGAGTGGAGTGAATTACATCATGCTCATTTAGCCTGACTTCTGAGTGGACTGTGAAGGGGGTTTATATTTGTACTGGAGTGTTCACATATAGGTGGTGGATGGCGACTGAGGGAACCATGGAGGTGAACGACTGAGTAGTATGCTGCTGCATATGAATAATTTAAATGACAGCACAATTGATTTTTGATAAATCATTTTTTAAAGAAATTCTACACTATTTAGGAAATATTCTCTTTTTGAGTGACATATTTGTCATAATGAGGACGATTGACACACGTTTTATGAGGAGTGATTTACGAGATGTGCAAAAGTTTAATTATTGGGTAAGGTAGATGAACAAAGGGGAAACTGGTTTGCAAGGGTGAACACTGATTTGCAGCACATTTTTCTCACAGTAATGTGAGCACAATATTAAAAACATTTAATATCGCAAACTTTATTGAACCCAGTTTCATTAATGGTCTATCCATCTGGTGAGGATCCCATGAGAAAGCATTTATTTTATATTCAATTGAGAGACTTTTATTGAATATCATTGGGTATTGGAACATTTCCTTCAGTACTGTTTTTTTTAGATTATATAAATAGAACACATGTCCCTGGTATGGAAAGGAGTTTATGAAGCTGAAGCTGAAGATGAAAGCCGGTATGTTTGGTCTGCATACTAGTTCTAGGTAAAGGGCTCAGCATCAAACAGAATCACAAGGACACCGGGTAACCATCCAACAGTATAAACAAATGGCCACTGCCCCACCTAAAACTGGCCTTTGCAGCAAGGAGCACATTGAAGGCATGCAAAACAAAACCAAAGAAAATTCCGGGCTCAACTCACCAACCAGCCTGCAACCAACCAAATTATCCTGTCCACCAGTTTGCTTTAAAAACAGGGGTTTAGTTTGCACACATTTGCAAATACATACGTAAGCTGCAGAGCCACTTCACAGCACCCCAGTATCATCTGCAATCCTAACTGTATACATTTTGAGGAGCTTCTATAGCAGAAGCACATGCATAATAATGGATAGGTAGAGGGCAGGTGATCCTGGAGGGAGCCCACCCTCCCTAAAGGCACAGGGGCACACTGGACACCCAGCATGTAGCACAATGGCATCAAAAGCGTCAAGTGCGTCCCCTCACCAGTATTCCAACAGTACAAACAAATGGCCACTGCCTCCACCTATAACTGGCCTTGGCAGCAAGGAGCACATGGAATGGTAACACATGGAAAACAGAACCAAACAAAATCCCCAGCTCAACTCATCAACCAGTTTAGTTTGCACACATTTGCAAATACATAAGCTGCAGAGCCACTTCATGGCACACCAGTATCATCTGCAGTCCTCACTCTATAAACTTTTGAGAGTCTCCATAGTAGAAGCACATATTATGCAAAAGGATGGTTGGTGAGTTGAGTGAAGTTTCTCTGGTTTCGTTTTAACTATCACTCCAAGCAAGAGATCAGCATTGGCAGCCCCTATATTTCACATAGAGTAGGAAACCTTGTGAGCTGCTAAAAAACCTATATCAATAGCTGCCAGCACGCCTCACATCCCAGAATGTGGTTAATGCAACATATTCCTAAAGTATATATATATGCAAATATATTTATATATGAGTGCAGCACTCATACACCCTATTACCTCCTCCTAAGCTAATATACAATTAAGCTTAGTATGAAAAACAAATGTAAAGTGCATACAATGCAGCCTTCAGTGTGCAGAAATAACAACACATAAAAATGTTCATGTGACATAAAAAGTGCTCTGGTGCAAAGTTCAGTCACATATTCCTTATGAATAAACGCCCAGTATTGGCTCCAAGTATTCTTGTGCACAGTATAAAACACTCTTTACACTCTTCCGTTACTAGAATCCATGGCTTAAGCACACATCATTCACTCCATGAGTTTTTCCTTACAATGTGAACACACAGCACCTTGTGTCCTCCACCAGATGTGCCCTCACCTTAGGGGCGTATTAAAAACGTCTTTGATAGATCAAACTCTTTATATATGGAACTCTTCCAACTCAGGTGTGTCATTAAATGCTCCCAGACTTTTCCTTTCCTCATAAGGGCTTCACTGCATCCCCTCCAGATTCTTGTCCATCTTTCCATAGATGCAAAAGACACCGTTCAGCATTCGAATCTAATTGGAACACTTCAAACTCCATGTGATCTCCAACCTTCACTCCGACATGCTGCCAAGCTTCAATAGGCATCTTAAAGGGCTTTGGTACAGAGGCATTGAACCAGCCATGAACCAGACAGCCAATATGACTTGGGCCCACTTCATTGATAACACCCACAAGTTTTTCTCCACATTTTGGCTGGAAGATGACAAAGTCGACTTGAATAGTTAGGTGAATATATCCGTCATCATCATGTATGTCTGCAAGCTCTCCAACTATTTTTACATTATCATATGCGACTGGAACACCTTCCAATCAGCGATGCTGCCTTAGAAGGATCAGGAATTTCCTTGGAAACATGTGGTGTAGACTTAGATGGCTCTCATGCGGTCTGTCCCAGTGTAGAAATGAAAGAAGCCCCTGTATTTCACACAAATAGTAAATCTATGCAGCAGCGGGTTTACAGCAAAAAAACTACTGTATGTGTCAGCGTAATTTTCACAGCCACTGATGTTTAATCAGAAGGAAGGATCAGTGGTGGAACTACTGTCATAGCAGCACATGTGGCTGCTTAGATTCTAGTTAGGGAAGGGGCCCTAGTGGGTGCCTAAGACCAAGGCTGGGCAAACAGCCAGGCAGCTCTCCCATGTATGCTGATCAGTGTTAATTTCACAGACAAAATATATTTTCATCATAATTTTCGTCAGCAGCATGTTTCCAATGATGAAAACTAAATGGAAATGCCCCCGAATTTTCATCAATTGGCAAAAACTATAACAAAAATCAATTCCAATTTTCGTCAATGAATGAAAATGTGAGGGAGGGACGTTTACACATGTGAACTTCCGGTTTCCTTAGAGCTCCACCTGTAAAGCTAGTGAGTGTTTCTCCTCCCAGCAAGCAAGGTAGTGACCATAGTGTGCTTAGTGGCATGGCATTCTAGCAGTGTGCAGCAGGCCTCCACTCCTCAGGCCTCCTCCACATGCCTCCTCAGACCACTGCCCAGAGCACTGTGCATTACATGCTTCCTCAGACCATCCAGAGCACTGTGCAACATTTACAGGCCTCCTCAGACTACCATCCAGAGCACTGTGCATTACAGGCCTCCTCAGACTACCATCCAGAGCACTATGCAGCATTACAGGCCGCCTCAGACTGTCCAGAGCACTGTGCAGTATTTACAGGCCTTAGACCACCATTCAGAGCACTGTGCAATGCATTACAGACCTCCTCAGATCACTGTTCAGAGCACTGTGCATTTTAGGCCTCCTCAGACCACCGTGCAGAGCACTGTGGGCATTACAGGCCTCATCAGCCTGTCTAGAGCACTGTGCAATGAATTGCAGGTCTTCTCAGACCACCGTCCAGAGCACTGTGCATTACAGGCCTCCTCAGGCCACTGTCCAGAGCACTGTCTGCATTAAAAGCCTCCTCAGACTGTCCAGAGCACTGTGCAGCATTTACAGGCCCCCTCAGAACACCATCCAGAGCACTGTGCATTACAGACCTCCTCAGACCACTGTCCAGAGCACTGTGCATTACATGCTTCCTCAGACCATCCAGAGCACTGTGCAACATTTACAGGCCTCCTCAGACTACCATCCAGAGCACTGCGTGTATTAAAAGCCTCCTCAGACTGTCCAGAGCACTGTGCAGCATTTACAGGCCTCCACAGACCACCATCCAGAGCACTGTGCTTGCAGGCCTCCTCAGACCACTGCCCAGATCACTGTGCATTACATGCTTCCTCAGACCATCCAGAGCACTGTGCAACATTTACAGGCCTCCTCAGACTACCGCCCAGAGCACTGCGTGTATTAAAAGCCTCCTCAGACTGTCCAGAGAACTGTACAGCATTTACAGGCCTCCTCAGACCACCATCCAGAGCACTGTACATTACAGGCCTCCACAGACCACTGTTCAGAACACTGTGTGCATTACAGACCTCCTCAGACTGTCCAGAGCACTGTGTGTATTACAGACCTCCTCAGACTATCCAGAGCACTCACTGTGCATTACAGGCCTCCTTAGACCATACAGAGCATGTCGTTTGTTCAAACCTTAATACTAAAAATAATCAATTCATATATTTTTTTAACTCCAGGAGTAAATAATGAATTTGGAAATTCTAGAGAAATACTTAAATAATGCATTACAATTTAAGTAAACCCATTAGATTTTAGTTGACTAAATGAACTGGAGATTTTAGTTGACTAAACTGTACTGAAGATTTTAGTCGACTAAATACGACTAAACCTAAAATAATTCAGATGGATAAAATAGGACTAAAATGAACATGACATTTTAGTCAAAAGACTATGACTAAAACGACATCAAAATTTGACGCCAAAATTAACACTGATGCTAATGTCAAAGTGGGTCTGGCTTGGAAGTGCTGGTATCAGCCCCCAATACATAGAACATGGTTTTCTGTCATGCTAGCAGTGAGGATAACAAAAGCACAGGATGGAACCTAGCTGTCAAATTGACAGCAAAGTACCTCTGGTTGGACAGAGGCTAACACCCACTCCTGAGCCACTCTTCTCTTCTTCTTCATGTATTTATTTGCTTTCAAAATGTTGCTATTTGGCTCCATGTATTGTAGTTTTTGTCCCTGATAAGAATTGTGGCATTTATAGAGTAATTAGTTAGCAGGGCAGTCAGGTGTAAAAAGATAAATGCCAGAATGAAGATTAGATCTACTGAGCAGATGAGCTGCCCATTCATTTGCAAACTTTCTATATTTTACTGGAGTATACTGTTAATATGCTCATAAAGTAAAAAGAGAAAGTGCCTATTAACTTCCATACAATAAAAAGAACAATGCAAATGCATTCCTGAAATATTGTATTTGGTTCATACAGTTTAGGCCACATTAATACACATTGTTACAAGCTATAATGTTTATCCCTGATTTGGATGAAATCCCAAGCATACTGCAGTAAAGAACATAATAAAGAATCTCCAGTTTCAGAGCTGTTTGAGCTGCATAGAAACCAACCATTTATTTTGTCTATGAAAGTAAACAGAACAGCCACAGCTGGATTGCTATTCTAACCACTCCTATCAAAAGAGAATGCTAATAGTGACAATGCAAATAACTGAAACATATTCTCTGTTTGGGGAATAGAGTGTATGAGGCATACAAGGCAGAAACAAATCAAATGTTTTCCTTCTTATGTTCAGTAAAGCATTAATAGTAGGAAAAAAACATTTTTTCTTTGTGAAGGTGAATTGAACTGAAATATTCTAATATGGCCTTTAGCTATACTGCATTATCAGGACTGTAAACTGTTTCCTTGTTTTCTTTCAGACACACATCCTCTGACATTATATCTTGTACTTTGTTAACATCACTCAATGATTTTTTTTCTCTTGACCACACAGTGTGATGTCAGAATAGAGAATAGTTACCCCTTTGGATAGCTATATATTAGAAATATGTGTTTATATTTGACACTTAGTTTCTTTTATTTTATGCATTTCTTTCTTTCTTTTACTGCTTTGGATTAAATCTATAGAACCCCACTATAATAGAGAGCTGAAGATTTATAGTGAATCTGGCCTTCTGTAAAATATTTTTAAGGTAACAGTGCGGGTATAGGCACCTTCTTATTCCTTTTAGTAAAAGTCTCTCTAAATTGTCCCCCTGTCTATGTGGAGCCCCCTTTGATGCTAAGCTCAGGCTGTACATGAGACCAAGACTAGGTAGGTGGCCTAGGTAGATTAACCCCTTTCCTGGTAATAAGCACCCTTCCTAACATTCAACTGCCAATGCCGGATCTTCTACTGATGTACTGTCATTTGACAATTGAATAAAGGGGCAGGGATTTGTCCTTCTAGGGACAGGGCTAAAATTCAATGTGTGCTGAAGCTAAGGGCCCCTTGAACATGCAACCTAGGACTCAAGTCTGTCCTACAGGGACACCAGGCAATATTTGACTTACACAGGTACTGACATCCGCTACAAGTCACCTGCACCTCAGGAGGTTCACATTAAGATGGAGGCTATTAAAGTGGATGTAAACCCGCCACTCACCCAGTATAAACTAATGGCACCATATTAATGTATATATACATGCAAGCCTCCTGCTTGTATCCCTACCTTGCAAATGTCACCCCCTTCAGCAGTAGCAGCCCCACAAATCTCTGGAATCAGTGAGTAGGTCTCTTTTCTGGAACTTAGTGGGTGGAGTTGTGATGTCACAAGACTCCCTGCCGACCTCTACTCTCTCCTACTTTGCTATTCCAGAGTTTTGAGAAACATCTAGTCAAAACTCAGGAAAGACACCACATGACTTCAGCAGCCAATCCTGGGAGAGCTAGAGGAGAAAGGAGGGGGGGGAGTAGGAAGCTTCGTCTGCTCCATGCATGAGATAAGGAAATTACCTGTCACTCACTCAGCACTGGGAAGAAACATCTCCTATTTCTCTGTGAGACAATTTTTTTCTTACTGAAAAAAGATAAGGGGATTGCTCACAGCTGGATTAACTCTTTGTGGCAAGACTGGGCACAGATGACATGACATCCTATATTCTATGAGGCAGAATTATTAATTCATTTTTTTTTTTGGGTTTACATCCACTTTGATTTATAAAGGTTGTTGCCCACAAGACTGGGAATGTTGGGACAGTTGCAGGAGTCTGTGGAGAAAACTGAGATGGCTAGCAAGTTCAGGGGACTGGAGGGAGTCATTAAGTCTCAGGACTAGTGATGTGAGAACCCAGGGTGCCTGACCCCATATTGAGAGAGCCCGGGGTTCTGGGAGAACCCCTACTTAGAAGCCAGGAATGGGCCTGTGCTGTAATAAAGGCTGATCGAGTCAGAGAGCTGTGAGCTGGGACTAAAAGAGCAGTGGTACTGCTGACAATAGAGCCAGGTGGCTTGGAATGTTTCTGCTATTCAAACAGGTGGAGTTTGATGTGATGTACACGGCTGGATGTATGGAACTAGCTTTCATATGATTATGATTAATGGCACCGATGTTCATTATGTGAGCGTGCATTTTATACTTTAATAAAAAGGTGGTTTTGCTACACTATGAGGCCTCACTTCCCTTTCTATTTCTATTGTTTGTGATTTTGGCTTCTATATAGGGAGAAGTTAAGTTTGCTTTGGTTACTTGGGACCGATCCCACAAATGTATTTGACTGCTCATTACTTGAGAGTCATGCTGATTTGGTAAGCAGTATGTTTTTACGGTTTTGTCCCTACTGGATGTGGTATTATTCTGAGGACTGAGAATACTGCTTTGGAGAATTGGAGTTAAAGTCATCTACCTTTGAAGTGTGCACTTGCATTCATTGGATTCTTCTTTGCAAAAAACACACAAACAAGAGTGATGTTGGTACTGCAGGTGGTCACTAAGTAGTGCTAAAGCATGGTTAATAAGCTAAACTAGATTGACTGATATATGTTTCTATATAAATAGTTCATGACATAAGGCATATATCCACATGGTCCATCAATAAAGGTTTATTGAGCACATAAGGACATATTAAATGGCTCTTTAAATAAACAATGCTGTGGTAAAAAGCTTACTGTGACATTGCAAAGGTGATAGTAATAGCATGCCAGCATTAGGCACCACAAAAATCACTGGATAAACAGGTGACTCCAAGGGAGAGGCCAGAATCAGCTGGAGAGATGATCTTTAGTGTGGAGAGATTGTACCACAGATTCAAAACAAGCTGTTGAACAGGAAATTACTTCACAGGAACTGCAGAAGGCTAGGAGAAAGCCACAATGCTTACAGGAAGTAGGCTTGAATAACAAGCAATCCAGTAGCCACCTACCAACAGCATTCTTGTTTGTGTGTTTTACTTCTGATCACTCCTCAACTCCTGGGAATTTTTGTATGAGCAGCGAGTTCAAGTGGCTGGATTTAAATTCAATAATTGATTATCAGCTATTATCCTGACTGGACGTCATATGTCGTCCAGCAGGATAAGCCGCTTGTGATCAGTGGTGGGGTGTGTCAGTCTGACACACAACATCTCTGATCATGATAAAGAGCCTATGATGTAGGCTCTTTACCTGTGATCAGCTGTGTCCAATCACATTGTAACCAGGAAATACCATTTATTGGCTTTTCCTCTATTCGTGCTGACAAGGTGCAGGTAGAGGAGAGCCGATTGGCTGCTCTCCTGACAGGGGGGTCTACGCTGATAATCAGCGCATTGATTATCAGTGCAGACCCACCAAGGATGCCCACTAGAGCCCACCAGGGATGCCCACCCGTGCCCACCAGGGATGCCCACCCATGACCACCATGGATGCAAATCAGTGCCCATTAGAGGTGCCAATCAATGTCTATTAGAGATGCCAATCAGTGCCCATCAGTAATGCCTGCCAGTGCCTCCTCATCAGTGCTTCCTATCAGTGCCATCTATCAGTACCACCCATCAGTGTCCCCCCATCAGTGCCACCTATCAGTGCTGCCTATAAGTGCCCATCAGTGCCACCTATAAGTACTCATCAATGCTGCCTTTCAGTGCCCATCAGTGCTGCCTATCAATGCCCATCAGTGCCACCTATCAGTGCTCATCAGTGCTGCATATTAGTGCCTCATCATCAGTGCCCATCAGTGCCAACTCATCAGTGCCCATCAGTTCAGCCTCATCAGTGCCCATCAGTGAAGGAGAAAACTTATTTACGAAATGTTATAACAGAAATGAAAGAAAAACGTTTTTTTCCAAACTTTTGGTCTTTTTTTATTTGTTTAGCAAAAAATGAAAAAAAAAACTGTGGTGATCAAATACCACCAAAAATAAAGCTCTATTTGTGGGAACAAAATGATAAAAAATATGTTTGGGTACAGTGTTGCATGACTGCGCAATTGTCATTTAAGCACTTTACAACCGGACCATAGCCGATTGATGGCTACAGGGTGGTTTGTTAATTCTGGGAGGACGTACAGTGATGTCTTCCCAGAATCGCGCTCCCACGCACCCCCGGCAATATCTGTGAAAGCCGGGCCAGGATCATGGTAAATGGCCGCATCACCCTTTACCAGGTGATCGCTCTGTCAAATGATGGAGCGATCAGATATAAACAAGCCGGCGCATGTCTGGCTTGTCTCTCCCCTTTCCGCACCGATTGGTGCAGTGTGAGAGATCTGATGCAGCAGTACTGTGGGCAGGATCTGTAGTGCCCACAGCGCTACAATGTGTCAGCCTGCACTCACCCCATCCATCAATCCATGCTCAGTCATCCATCCTCATCCATGCTCACCTATCCAGCGATGCTCAGTCATCCATCCTCAGTCGTGTTCAGTTATCCCTATCCCTGCTCAGTCATCCCCATCCGTGCTCAGCCACCCCCATCCATGTTCAGTCAACCCCTATCCATGCTCAGCCATCCCATCCATTCTCAGTCATCCCCATCCATGCTCAGCCATCCCATCTGTGCTCAGTCATCCCCATCCGTGCTCAGCCATCCCCATCTGTTCTCAGTCACCCCCATCCGTGCTCAGCCACCCCCATCTGTGCTCAGGCATCCCATACATGCTCAGTCATCCCCATATGTGCTCAGTCATCCCCATCCATGCTCAGTCATCCCCATATGTGCTCAGCCACCCCCATCCATGCTCAGTCATCCCCATCCATGCTCAGTCATCCCCATCCATGCTCAGCCATCCCCATACTTGCTCAGCCATCCCCATCCATGCTCAGCCATCCCCATCTGTGCTCAGCCATCCCCATCCATTCTCAGTCATCCCCATCCGTGCTCAGTCATCCCCACCCATGCTCAGTCATCCCTATCTGTGCTCAGTCATCCCCATTCATGCTCAGTCATCCCCATCCATGCTCAGTCATCCCCATCTGTGCTCAGCCATCCCATCTGTGTTCAGTCATCCCCATCCATGCTCCGCCATCCCCATCCACGGCTCATTTATGCCTCATTCATGCTCATCCATGCCACATGAGTTCTCATCCGTGCCACATTCATGCCACTACAATACCCATCAGTGCCACTACAATGCCCATCAGTGCCACTACAGTGCCCATCCATGCCACTACAGTCCCTCACAATAGTGTGATAGGTAGTCAAATTAGATTTGAAATGTATGCCCCTAGTACACCTGACAGTGCTCCCTGTATGTTGGGCCTCTGTATGTGGCTAGGCTGTGGAAAAGTCTCACACATGTGGTATTGCCATACTTGGGAAGAGTAGCAGAATATATTTTGGGGTTTAATTTTTGTACACACTACATGTTAGAAATATTGTATAAATGGACAACTTTGTTTAAAGCAAATGTGCTTTCATTTTTTTCTTTCCACGTTTTTCAAAAACTTGTGGGAAAAAAATGACATGTTCAAAATACTCATTATGCCTCCTAGAATATACATTGGGGTGTTTACTTTTCAAAATGGGGTCATTTTTTGGGCGTTTCCATCGTCCTGATGATCCAGGACCTTCAAAATTGCAAGAGGTAGTCAGAAAATTAGATGTGTAATTTATGCTCCTAGAACGCCTGATGGTGCTCCCTGCATGTTGGGCCTCTGTATGTGGCCAAGCTGTGTAAAAGTCTCACACATGTTGTATCGCCATACTCAGGAGGAGTAGTAAAATGTATTTTTGGATGTAATTTGTGTTATGCATATGCTGGTTGTGAGAAATAACCTGTTAATATGACAATTTTGTGAAAAAAAATCTTAATTTTGCAAAGAATTGTGGGTAAAAATGCCAACCTCAAAAAACTCACCGCTTAATAAATACTTTGGAATGTCTACTTTCCAAGAAGGGGTCATTTGGGGGGAATTTGTACTTTCCTGGCTTGTTAGTGTCTCAAAAAATGAGATAGGCCATCAGTGCATCAGGTGTGCTCAATTTTCTGTGATTGGCACCATAGCTTGTAGACTCTATAACCTTCACTAAGAGAAATAATGTACACTTATTTGGGTTATGTTTATCAAAGATATGTAGCCGTATAAATTTTGACCAAAATTTATGAAGAACAATTACTAATTTGCAAAATTTTATAACAGAAACGAATAAAAATGAATTTTTTAACATAATTTTTGGTCGTTTTTCATTTATAGAGCAAAAATTAAAAAACCCAGTGGTAATTAAATACCACCAAAAGAAAGCTCTATTTGTGTGAAAAAAGGACACACATTTAATTTGGGTACATTGTTGCATGACTGAGTAATTGCCATTCAAAGTGTGAGAGCACTGAAAGCTGAAAATTGGTCTGGTTATTAAGGGGGTTTAAATGTCCAGTGGTCAAGGGGTTAGAATGCAACAGCGCTGAAAGCTGAAAATTGAACTGGCAGGAATGTGGGATAGTGCCCTGTATTGAAGTGGTTAAACACATTGTGATTGTTCACTGATTGTTCCATGTGTGGTTCAATCACGCTCACCACTGGTTGTTTTTCACAAACACTTTCTTGCACTTTTTTGTGTTCTTGTTCATTTGCTTACGTATGACATTTTTTTACAATGTATTCTAAACTGTACTTAAGCAATTTTGCCTTATGTTTAGGCTCTGTATTTTTTGGTTTGGTTTTCTGTTATTGTATTTTTGTTGGAGAACTCCTGCATGGGCAACTGTGTATGTAAACTACTCCTGGACCTTTCGGCTGCCTTTGATACTGTCGACCACCCCCTCCTCCTCAAAAAACTTTACTCCCTCGGTCTCCGTGACTGTGCTCTTCAGTGGCTCTCGTCCTACCTATCCCATCGCACCTTCAGCGTAATGTACAATTCTACCTCCTCCTCTCCTCTTCCCTTCTCTGTTGGGATCCCCCAAGGTTCTGTTCTTGGACCTCTCATATTTTCAATATACACCTCTTCCCTGGGTCGGCTGATAGCCTCCCACGGCTTTCAATATCATTTCTACGCTAACGATACCCAAATCTACCTCTCCACCTAACAACTCACCCAATCAGTCTCCTCATGTATCACTAGATTATTAACAGACATATCTGCCTGCATGTCACACCACTTTCTTAAACTCAACTTGTCCAAAACTGAAGTCATAATATTTCCTCCCCCACATGCCATTTCCCCTGACTTCTCTGTCAAGAGCAATGGCACAACTATAAACCCATCCCCACATGTCAGGGTGCTTGGCGTTATCCTGGAATCTGAACTCTCCTTTTGGCCCCGCATCCAATCACTTTATAAGGCTTGCCTCCTCAATCTCCGCAACATCTCTAAAATACGTCCCTTTCTAACCAATGAAACCACAAAGCTCCTGATTCACTCCCTGGTCATCTCTCATCTCGACTACTGCAATTCCCTCCTCACTGGTCTACCTCTAAATAGACTATCCCCCTCCAGTCCATCATGAATGCCACTGCCAGACTCATCCACCTTACAAACCGTTCAACGTCTGCCACCCCTCTCTACCAATCCCTCCATTGGCTGCCACTCGCCCAACAAATTAAATTCAAAATACTAACAATCAGCTAGCTACAAAGCCATCCACAACTCTGCTCCCAGCTACATCACCAACCTAGTCTCCAAATACCAACCTAACCGTCCTCTTCGCTCCTCCCAAGACTTCCTGCTCTCCAGCTCCCTCATCACCTCCTCTCATACTCGCCTCCAAGACTTCTCCCGAGCCTCTCCCATCCTCTGGAACTCCCTACCCCAATCGGTCAGAATGTCCCCAAATCTATCCACCTTCAAGCGATCCCTGAAAACTTTTCTCTTCAGGGAAGCCTATCCTGCCACCACCTAACAACTACACTCCTTATTTTCTCAATAAGCTCATCCCCTGCAGTTACTGCCCTTTCACATCATTTAACCCTCCCTCTTAGGTTGTAAGCTCTAACGAGCAGGGTCCTCTGATTCCTCCTGTATTGAATTGTATTGTAATTGTACTGTCTGCCCTAATATTGTAAAGCGACGTGCAAACTGTCGGCGCTATATAAATCCTGTATAATAATAATAATGTAAACTTTTTTTTTTCCTTTTCCAATAAAAGTGGAAAACCCTCAAACTGAAAGTTTGGAATGGCATGGCTCATTAAAACTCATTAAAGTGGTTGTCAAGTCATGACAACCACTTTAAACTACAGGTAAGCCTGTATTCAGGCTTACATGTAGGCCCCGGGAATATCTACTAAACTTGCACCGTTTAGGAGATATTCCCTGTATCTGCATGTGCCGACTGGGCCGTTTCTTCACGAAGTGTGCCGTAAATGACGGCTCCCATGCGCATGCGTGGGAGTGCCGTTGGCATGGCTCCTGCCAATCACATCGCTGGAGTCTGCGCAGTGATTGGTCGGAGCCCAGGATCCCGGAAGATGAAGGAAACAGCATGTTGCTGGTCACAGCAGTGCTCGGGGACCGCTGCTACAGCGTTGATATAAAGTAAGCAATTCATAATGAGCTAGTATGCAATGCATACTAGCTCATTATGCCTTTCTCTTGCAGGTGTTTTTTTTTTAAACTGACTTGACAACCACTTTAAGGCTTTTCAAAGATAAATCCAAAACCGCGTACTGTTTTTTTTTTAATATAATGCACATAATGAAGATGCTATGACTAGATATTGGATAATGTATTCTTTATGAACTAAAAACGAAACCACACACGTTAAAAATGATCCTACGAAAATCACTTAAAGATTAAAAAAAAAAGATTAACCCTAAAGCAGGCATTTCTTCTGGGGGCACCACCCCCCTATTTTATTTAGCTATAGACTCTAGCACAGTTTATGTATGTAATTTCCTATAAATGCTAAATAAATTGCATGTCTTATTTGTTGCCGGCTTACACATTTGTTACAAATAAGGGTCTTGTGTTTATGGATAGTTTTTAAGATCCATGGGATTGTGCACCAGATAATTGCTTAGTGGATTTTAAAAAAAGGCAATAAAAGGTAAATTAAAGTAAATATTGTTTTATTGTTTATAAGGCATTCCAATGTTAGCAGGCCTATTCCGCTTAAATAAGATGTAATAAATAAAAAGAACAGGGAAAAGCACAAGGGTTAATGCATATCTGAGGGAACCTATTATCGTAAAAAGTTTCACTGAGTGAAATAGGAATTTAGAAAATAGAGCTAATATGTTTAAGATGGTAGTTTATGTCCTAAAGGCTTCTGAATGTATTCAGACAACGAAATGCAATTAAATCACACAAAGCAGGTGAAATAACATTTCATCAGATTGTTACCTAACCGTGGGTAAACTGGGTGTTTTTCGCAAATCCTATAATTTGTTTAAAATTTTTTTTATTATATTGATGCAATTTCTATGCTGGCAGGAAGAAATTTAGGTTTTGTGATATGCTTGTGCTAAATCTAAAAATATGCTGGTTTCATGATTGCTGTTCACTAAAAGGCTATGGAAAACAAATTTTAGTTCTTAATTAAACAACATTGTTAATTTATTAGGCATTCCAAATCGTTTTTATGATAAGCTTGATAACTGTCTCTTGAATGCATATTCATTATCCAATGTTTATTCCATGGCTAGTGTAAACAGATATATATTCGCTCTTGTCAGTAAAAAGTGCATTTTTGTGGATGACGAGCTACTGTACCATGTAAAGAAAATAATTTAGTAGAGGAATCACTGGTCCATGTACCCTTCCCCCCAATCCCCCATTGTGACAGTGAGCAGGGATCTTCTCCCCTGGCTCGCTGTCGCAATAAAAAAAGAAAGTAGTCATTGATGGGCTCTGCCTACCTGGCCACATCATTCATTCACAGACTTCTGTGAATGTGAAAGCTACAAGTACCAATAGCCTTTGCAGCTCTTGGCTTGTAGTTCTCAATGAACTACCTGTTGAGAGATGTAGTAGTTCATTGATTCTTCCTTTCAGTGTGAAACTGCCTGCCTACGATGTACAGGCAGACAGCTTACACTGACAGTCTGTAAGATTCCTGCATGGCACCCGCCAGCTACTGATCATGGATGCAATGCTTTCCAGGCTCCTACAAAAATAGTAAATGCACATTTTCTTACCTGCAAAATATGTGCATCTATTAGTTATTTTTTTAAAAGGTGAACTTATCCTTTAATCAGTAGAGTGGTAAGGATTACAGATGACAGGCTGTTCTTCTATTTGCCATGCTATGCACAAATGATTTGTGCCCATGTTTCTTACTAGATTTAGGCTGGGTTCACACTGAAATTGGATTCGGCTCACAGCAGGGGTTTGATGCGTCCTTGTTCTCTGTTTCAGGGACAAATTTTTGGCTGAATTCGGACCTGAAACAGACCAGAAAATGCACAGGACTAGAAATGCATGGACCAGAAAATGTGAACCATCTCCATTGAGAGCCAGTCACAGACTCCTGACATGCAAATTGGATGCAGGGAAACGCACATTTGATTCACACCAGTGTGAGCCCAGCCTTAGTGTTCTGTTTGTATTTTACTTTTCAGGTTTACAACCATTTTAAGGAGAGGCCCCTGGTGGGGCCTTCAAGTACCTATGGTAGTCTTCAAACTGGTACCTGTGTCCTTGTAAAGCCATATTGCCATTGTCAGGATTAGCCCCTTACCCTACTAGAAATCCCATTTCTTCAATGCAAATTTCAAATGCCAAAGCCCACCAAAAAGTGAATATTTGACATTGGAATAGTTGGCCTGGGCCTAAAATGAAAAGTGGCTTGATTATCAATTAACATGGGTACTAATGCTACTTTAGGCCAAGTCAGGTTCACTTTAAAATAAAACTTCTGGTTTGTTTAAACCCCCTGCCCTCAAAAACAAAACAGGATCATTTACCATTAAATACTAATGTACTCTTGAGTAGAGCTACTGTCTGAAAGTGGAGGGGCTATTGAGTACCACTCTCTGTAAGGAGGCAGCACAGCCTACAGAGAAAGCAGAGTAACTGGCTGAAACAGTGTCACAGACAGCAGGAGCTTGTGAAAGTGACATTGCTAACATCCACCATGGCCAACATGTTAGCAGCATTTCTTTGAGGTGGGAGTCTCAAGTTGGAGTTAGTGCTGGTTCTATCTAACAACAGCCCCAGAATGTTAGCACCCTCCCAACCGACAGTTGCTCTTGATGTCCCATTTGCTAGAGAGTTGGGTTTTTTTTAGTCGCCATGGTGATTTGCCATCCGGAAATTGTCCAGCTCTGCTTTAATGGGTATATGTTATTATTGTTTTCTCTGAATGGATGGGAGTTACACATTAATATCCCTGTAATATGTAAATGTTTTCATATAGGATTTTACATTTGAAATTCTATGAAAAGATGGAATTTATTTCATGTTTTATATTAGTAAACAAACATATCTGTTGAGAAGAAATGTGTTAAAACAATTGCACACACAGACTGTGCTGTTTTCTTTTTAAATTCACGTGTTGGCAGTCATGAAACATTTATATAGAAGCGTTCTTCCAAAAATGTGGTCACCTATGTAGGACAAAAAAGTAATTTGATGAGACTGAGATGTTTGGATGACAGCCAGTGGAGTGCTTAAGAAAGACTAAACATATCATTTAAACCCTAAGGCTTTTTACAGAAGAATAACTGCATCTTAATTTAGGCAAAGTGATAAGCCTAATATTAGTATGGTTAGGGAGATTTAAAGAATATATGAAATGACTGACCCATGCACCTAACACAATTATTTTTTTTTTGAAGAAACAGTGAATAAATCCCATTAATCAAGCATCTTATGAGCCTTAGAAGGGAGTGACTGAAAAACATAAACCAAAGACAAATTTAGGAAACATATATGTTTAATACCAATTAAGTTTCTCCAATTTTGTGGCCATCCTTTCATTATGGCACTAGCCATTATTTTAAGTGCATTATTTAATGAGAATACTTAACCATTAATGGAAGTTACTTAAGTAAAAAGACAAATACTCATCACAAATTAATTTACTATATTAAAACAGAAGAAGTTAACCTAAATAATTACAGAGCATGAATTACAATAGCTGCTAGCACATATATGCTGGTACAGCAACAACATTAATAAAGGTAACCAAGGTGCAGCGCTTAACAATTCGGATTGTCAGTCCAAAAATGATGGTCTAAAACAGTTCTTATGGGAACTCAGATGATAGTGATGATTCAGGAAAAGATATCCAAAAAAAAGCCTTCACTAACACCCGTTCACACTCCAGTTACTCCTTGGATCCAGCTCAACTGGCCACAGTAGTTTAATTACTCTCATCCATACAAGGAGGAATAAAAGGGGCATATTATGTTGTAGTATGTTCCATAAATTTATTTTGTATAAAAGATTTTGCACTCACTTGTTTAACTAGTTCCCGACTGTGTGCCGTCTTTTCACGGCGGCAGTCGGGATGCTGAGTGCGAATCGCCGTAAAAAGGCAGTGATCTGCGAACAGCCGCTAGGGGGCGCGCGCGCCCGCTGCACACCCGAGGAGTGTGCCCGCGGCTTGGACGGACCCGATGTCCACCGGCGAGCCGTGATGAGCGGCCACAGGGAAAGAACGGGGAACCGCCGATGTAAACACGGCGGTTCCCTATTCTGTTAGTGCAGGCATGGGAGATCTACTGATACCTGTCACTGGGATCAGTTAGATCTCTCATGCCCATGGTAGCCCAACCACCCCCACAGTAAGAACACACCCAGGGAACACAGTTAACCCCTAGATCTCCCCCTGCAGGTTAACCCCTTCACTGCCAATGACATTTACACAGTAATCAGTGGACATTTAAATTTCTGATCGCTGAATAAATGTCATTGGTCCCAAAAAAGCGTCTAAAATGTCCGACATGTCTGCTGCAATATCGCAGTACTGCTAAAAATCGCAGATTGCCGCCATTACTAGTAAAAAATAAAAAAAACCCCCAGAAATGAATTCTCATCATCCGTAAACGCGGCCACTTTTGCGCAAACCAATCAATAAACGCCGATTGTGATTTATTTTATCACAAATATGAGGAAGAATATAAATCGGCCAAAACCGGTGAAAAAAAAGTTTTTTTTATATTTTTTTTTAATTTGAATTTTAGCAAAAAGTAAGAAATTTGTTTGTTTTTTTGCAAAATGGTCGCTCTTCTTTTGTTTATAGCAGTGATCAGAAATGACGCAGAGGCGATCAAATACCACCAAAATAAAGCTCTATTTGTGGGAAAAAAAGGACGCAAATTTTGTTTGGGTGCAACGTCGCACAACAGCGCAATTGTCAGTTAAAGCGACGCAGTGCCGAATTGCAAAAAGTGCTCTGGTCCTAAAGCTGGAAAACCTTCCGGTTGGTAAGTGGTTAAAAGACAATACAAGCATCAATAAAAGGAAACCAATTGTTTCCAACCAACAAAATGGCCGCTGTGTCCTGGTATGTGATGACATCACAGGTCACAAGGAGTGACACCAGAAAAAGAGCAGGAGGCTAATGAAAAAAAGAAAAGGATACCAGGCAATACCCATAAATCAGAAATCAGTTTCTGTTCAGGTGCAGTTTAGAACACACAGCCAGATCAGTAATTCAGTGAAAAGATCGGGGTTTATAACTAGTCATGAAAGCAAAGGGAGAGCAGAACTGCATATGAAATCAGATTAGGCTGTTAAAGCGGAGCTCCACCCAAAAGATGAAGTTCCGCTATAAGTACTCTTCCCCCCTCCTATGCCACATTTGGCATGTCATTTTTTTTGGGGAGAAAGCGAGTACCTAGTTTTGACAGGTACCCACTCCCACTCCCCCTCGGACTGCCTAGGCGATATGAGTGGAAGTTCTCCTTTCCTCCTCCCTACCTGCAATCTTCTGGGACATGTCACAGGTCCTAGAAGATTACCTGACCATTCAGGAGGTGCAGCTGTGAAGCCGCAAGCTGTCACAACCCACAGTTTTAATTCTGGCGCCAGGGAAAGGAGAGGAGAGAACCGGAGGTTCAGGCGGCCACATCGCTGGATCATGGAACAGGTAAGTGTGTGTTTATTAAAAATCAGCAGCTACACTTTTTGTAGCTGCTGAATTTTATAAACACAAAAATGAGTGGAACTCTGTTTTAAATCAGAGTTAGCTAACACTTAGCATATGTTTAATATAAGAGTATTGTTAAAGATCCATGATGCAATGGCCCAATGCTGTCAATGCTGTCAATGCTCACAAATATTTGGAATCACTGCATTCCTTACTGTATTCCATTTATGCTGGTTACCCTTGTTTGCCCTTGTGGGGACCATTACATTGGCATCACACATCTGTCCATGTACGATTCCTGGGCCTAGATGCAAATTATAGATGATAAAAGATGGTCAAAATTGTGTAACTAGAATCCTAAGCAATGATTTGGATAAACTTCAAATAATACTTTTTCACTTTTTCAGGTGCAGCATAAACACTTCAGGAACCACAAAACTGGACCCCAAGCTCCCCTACATGTACTTTGGTACATTGGTTCACACAGCATATATCAACATCTCACCCAGCTGTTTAATAATATTAGTACCCAGATTGATTTGGGCTCCCAGATTAGTAAATAAACTATACATTCCTTATGCAGTAAAACCTTGGATTGCAAGCATAATTTGTTACAGAAACGTGCTTGTAATCCAAAGCACTCATACGTCAAACAAATTTCCCAATATGAAAACTCACATAATTTGTTCCACAATCATTAGTAACCATATTGCTACACTTAGAGGCACAAAAAACACAGGTTATTGGCGCACTCCAGCTGGGGTTGTTTCTGTTAATAAGTCCTAATCAGGAGACATAAAGAACAAAAAGAGCAGCTCCATCTAAGTGTACCGTAGTATGATCACAGGTTTAATGTAAAAAAAGTGGAATGACACTCATAATGTTAAAACAATATCCAGGGTTAAGGAATCTGGTGCTCACCCATGTAAAGCCACTGGTGTGTGTACATGGGCAAAGGTCTGGGGGCGCTGGTGGCTCCCAGCGCTTCCTGGAGAACTCTGAGACACTTGGAGACACTGGGGAACTGTTGACATCACTTCTGTATGCTCCGAACGTGCGCTACACCCACCCCACCCGGCTGGGAATGTCTCCAGGGAGAGTTCTCCAAGAGTTCTCCAGGAAATGCTGGGAGCCACCAGAGCCACCAGACCTCTGGCCACATATACACAGCGGCATTACACAGATGAGAACCAGACTCTTTAATGCTGGATATTGTTTTTAACATTGTGATTGTCATTCAAGTTAAACATTGTTTTTTTATTGTGCTCTGTCGCAAAACACTCAAAGACCAAGTTGCTCACAATACCAAGCTTTTACTGTACATGCTTTTGTATTCTTCTGATCATTTTTGTGGGCTATTTTTGTAGGGAAGTAGATTTTGAATTTTAAGGCTACCTGCTTTTTTAGTTTATTTTCTTCTTGAATGTATATCTGGAAGAGGGATTTCCCTAACTGAGCTAGTCAGACAAAATTTATTTTTTCTATTGCAAAGGAGCAGTTTCCGAGAGTTTATTTCATTTAATGTTCTTTGAGGTTGTGTTTTTTTTTCTTTGTTTTGTATAATAATCCTATTTGTATATCGGCTCTTTAATCTTTGTATTCTACTTTTTGTTTGATTGTTTTTTTACCTATGTATAAATTTTTAAATTGCAATTTTTAGTAAAGGAAAACTCTAAAGCCAACTTTTGTCCAAATTGGCTGTCCGTGGTTTTGTCTAGTGTATTGACGGTAGTCAAGAAATTGTCCGACAAAGGTGAATGTATTGACGTGTTAGGAGTGTATAAAGAGGAAGTTCAGGTGAATGTGAATTGTGAATTATGGACGCAGGTTTACAGGACCAAACACTTCCTGGATTCTGAGCATGCGTGTTTGCACTTCCAACTTTTGTTGGGCCAACTTCCGTACTCACGAGCCAAAAATTGGCCAATGCCTTGTTGGCCAACAAAAGCCTTCTCGGACAACTTCTGTTGGACGATAAGTGGAAATTGGCTGTTGACTCATGCGTACTAACTGTCAGATTATCAGACAGGCTGTTGTACGACCGTTGTTGGCCAGTAATCATAACGTGTGTACGGGCCATTCGTTTCTATCCTCTATAGTTTATAAAAGTGTGGATAGTCGAGGGTGTAACGGGGCTAGCAGCAGGTAAATGACCTTCCAGGCAGCAGACAGCGTATGTAAACCCTCACCTTGTAAAACAACCCATTTAGTTTAAAATAGAAATGAAAGGCAAAACATTTGTGAATAAACATAAAAAAAATTGTAAACACTTCCCCCCCCCCTTTTTTCTAAGACGCAGCAGCACACTAATCTTTCCAGTGAAAGGCTGTGCAAGGGTGTTGTGACAGGACAAGTATGATCACTGGAGAAGAGCAGGCTGGGTTACTAGCATAGCTAGAGAACTGACCACAGTGTTTTCTCCTGCTTAGTGTGGTGAGTTTTTAATAGGAAAGCAGAAGGACTGACAGGATCACCAATGATTGCACATAAAGGAAGCAATAAAAAGAGAAGAGGATACTTTTTCTTACATAGAGTATTATGTAGGGCAGTGTCTAGGGCTCAGTAGAATGTACAGCATTGTACAGAGGTCAGTAGTTTGTAGGGCAGTGTACAGAGGGCAAAAATAGGTATGGCAGTATACAGAGGTTAGTAGCGTGTAGGCAATATACAGAGGCTAGTAATATGTAGGGCAAAGTATAGGGGTTAGTAATATGTTGGGCAGTATATGGGTGTCATCAGTATGTAGGGCAGTGTACAGTGATCAGTAGTTTGTAGGGCAATGTACAAGGTCAGTAGGACAGAGCACAGTCTCCCTTTGTATTACCAACCTATTAACTAACATATCAGTATGGATGTCACATCACTTCCTCAAACCCAAATCTTCCTTAAGCTGAGCTCATAATATTCCCCCCACCCATAGCCTCCTCCTTGACTTTTCCATCAAGATCAATAATACAACTAACAGCCCCTCCCCTCATGCCAGGGTACTATGTGTAATCCTGGACTCTGATCTGTCCTTTCAGTCCCAAATCCAATCACAATCCAAATCTTGTATACTTTACCTCCTTAACATCTACAAAATATACCCCTTTTTAACCCATGAAACCATCAAGAAACTCATTCACTCCCTTGTTATCTCTCTGCTAGACTATTGTAACTTCTCCTCATTGGCTTACCTCTACCTCTACACAGGCTACCCCCCCGCCCTTTCAATATATCATGAATGCTGCTGCAGGCTCATCCACCTTACCCACCGCTCAATGTCCACCACCCCTCTCTGCCAATCCCTCCACTGACTTCCAATTGCCGATGAATGCATGGTACAGCAGGAACATATCAGGAATATGAAAAGTTGAGTTTGCATACTCTTTACTCCAAGATTTTAAAGCTGAATTCTGGTCTAAACAAATATTGCCTAAATGCAACAGCTATGTGCATATGCAGCTCTCTCTTTGTGCAGTATGAATGGTCTTGTGTCCTCTGGCAGATGTATTCTGATCACTGCCACTCTCTTCTTCTACAGGATGACTAGTCGTCTGCACTTTTATCCCTGTATTTTTCTGCAGGCAGCTTGTAGGGGGTAAACCTGCTGGGTCCTACCCACAGCTCTGTTCCCTGAGCAGGCTACTGTATGTGCAGCACAATGATGATGTGGATATATATCCTATTTGAATGAAAGTTTTTTCTGCCTTGAATTTAGCTTTAATATTTGTGAAAGAAAGCTTTTTACAATAATTTCATGTAAATATTAGCAAGATATTTTGGAAACAACAAAGGTACTTTGTAACTGTACAGTGAAGCTACTATTATCATCTTCACCTAATAACACTAGGGTCGTCGGTTTGAATCCCAAACACAGCACTACTTGCTTGGCATTTGCATGTTCTGCATGGGTTTCCTCTGGGTACACCGGTTTTCGCCCATGCTCCAAACACATGCTGGTAGGTTAATTGGCTCCTGTCTAAATTGGCCCTAGAATGTGTATGTATGAAAGTGAGTTAGGGACCTTAGATTGTAAGCCCCTTGAGGGCAGGGACTGATGTGAATGTACAATATATATATGTATATATAGCACTGTGTAAATTGACAGTGCTATATAAGCATTAATAAATAAATTAGTATACAGGATTTATATATATCCAACAGTTTGTGCCGTTTGCCATATAAAGTATGGTTACAATATAATTCAGTACAAGAAGTTTAGGAAAGCCCTGCTCCTGAGTGCTTACAATCTAATAGGAAGTTGGGCAGATCATATATATATATATATATATATATATATATATATATATATATATATATATATATATACAGTATCTCACAAAAGTGAGTACACCCCTCACATTTTTATAAATATTTTATTATATCTTTTTATGTGACAACACTGAAGAAATGACACTTTGCTACAATGTAAAGTAGTGAGTGTACAACGTGTATAACAGTGTAAATTTGCTGTCCCCTCAAAATAACTCAACACACAGCCATTAATATCTAAACCACTGGCAACAAAAGTGAGTACACCCCTAAGTGAAAATGTCCAAATTGGGCCCAATTAGCCATTTTCCCTCTCTGGTGTCATGTGGCTCATTAGTGTTACAAGGTCTCAGGTGTGAATGGGGAGCACGTGTGTTAAATTTGGTGTTATTGCTCTCACTCTCTCATGCTGGTCACTGGAAGTTCAAGATGGTACCTCATGGTAAAAAACTCTCTGAGGATCTGACAAAAAGAATTGTTGCTCTACATAAAGATGGCCTAGGCTATAAGAATATTGCCAAGACCTTGAAACTGAGCTGTAACATGGTGGCCAAGACCATACAGTGATTTAACAGGACAGGTTCCACTCAGAACAGGCATTGCCATGGTCAACTAAAGAAGTTGAGTGCACGTGCTCAGCGTCATATCCAGAGGTTGTCTTTGGGAAATAGCTGTATGAGTGCATTGCTGCAGAAGTTGAAGAGGTGGGGGGTCAGCCTGTCAGGGCTCAGACCATATGCCGCACACTGCATCATATTGGTCTGCATGGCTGTCATCCCAGAAGGAAGCCTCTTCTAAAGATGATGCACAAGAAAGCCCGCAGTTTGCTGAAGACAAGCAGACTAAGGACATGTCCTGTGGTCTGATGGGACCAAGATAAACATATTTGGTTCAGATGGTGTCAAGCGTGTGTGGTGCCAACCAGGTGAGGAGTACAAAGACAAGTGTATCTTGCCTATAGTGAAGCATGGTGGCGGGAGTGTCATGGTCTGGGGCTTCATGAGTGCTGCCGGCACTGGGGAGCTACAGTTAATTGAGGGAACCATGAATGCCAACATGTACTCTGACATACTGAAGCAAAGCATGATCCCCTCCATTCAGAGACTGGGCTGCAGGGAAGTATTCCAACATGATAATGACCCCAAGCACACCTCCAAGACAACCACTGCCTTGCTAAAGAAGCTGAGAGTAAAGGTGATGGACTGGCCAAACATGTCTCCAGACCTAAACCCTATTGCGCATCTGTGGGGCATCCTCAAAAGGAAGGTGGAGGAGTGCAAGGTTTCTAACATCCACCAGCTCCATTATGTCATCGTGGAGGAGTGGAAGAGGACTCCAATGACAATCTGTGAAGCTCTGGTGAACTCCATGCTCAAAAGGGTTAAGGCAGTGCTGGAAAATGATGGTGGCCACACAAAACATTGACACTTTGGGCCCAATTTGGACATTTTCACTTAGGGGTGTACTCACTTTTGTTGCCAGCGGTTAGACATTAATGGCTGTGTGTTGAGTTATTTTGAGGGGACAGCAAATTTGCACTGTTTTATAAGCTGTACACTCACTATTTTACATTGTAGCAAAGTGGCATTTCTTCAGTGTTGTCACCTGAAAAGATATAATAAAATATTTACAAAAATGTGAGGGATGTACTCACTTTTGTGAGATACTGTATATATGCATGTATATGCAGCTTTACCATCTGAGAAGATAAAGAGCCTCATCCACAAATGTCACAAAAGACTTCAAGCTATCATTGATGTTAAAGGGGGCAATACACAGTATTAAGAACTGGGGTATGTAAACTTTTGATTAAGGTCATTTGGGTAGTTTCTGTTGTCATTATGATTTAAAAAGAGTAAACACAGTTGATTGATAATAAATGGCTTTAGCCAAAAACTAACCATTAGTGAAAGAAAAGTTTTTTGTGTTATCATTCATATTCTATGAAAAATTACCAAGAAATCATAAATGTTGCGAGGGTATGTAAATGTATGAGCACAACTGTATATAAAGACATATCAGGTGGATCAGTTGAACTTGTAACTTCTAAACCATAAAACAGTGGTCTGGTTCAGCATTGCAGATTATTTTCCTTTTTTCGCACTGTGACACACAATATATATTCAGCTAGTACATGGTATTACCTGTAACTCTGTTAATGTTAGTGTAGAAAAATTGCATCTGTTGTCAACACCATTACACTCCCTTTCAACTTTTATGCTGTTGCTTGTCAACCTTCCAAACAAAAACTGATCTCTTCTAAGTTTGCTGCTTCTACAGGTACATATCCAGGCCAAACTACATGTACAGTATATTTTTAGTAAACCTTGAATGTAACGGGAAATCTTTATTGTTATAATATCATTTGAATATATATATGCAGAATGGGTAGTAAAACATAAACGTACAGTATGTAAGGCAGGTTAGTAACAATGACAGCCACTCTGATAAATTCAAAACTGATAAAAGGGTAACGGTTAACATGGGCAGGGCAATACCTAAAGCAATACAAAAGTTCCCCAGAACACTTTCCAACTACTATTCCTTTCTCTAATTGTTGGCTTTAACTTGAACAGAATGGCTGCTATTGAGAAAAGTGTTTTTTTTTTTTTTTTTTTTTTTTTTTATATACTGCATGTTTCTCTTATAAGTACAAAGAAGTAATGAAGCCTCATGGAAATTGTTGACTTTTTCCACATATTTGTGCAAACAGTAGATTCCAACAGATGCTATAATAAATGCCCACATTTGCCTTAAAAATTATTTGTTTAACAAAATATCAATAGATGTAATGGTGTACTGTGACAAAGTAAGTATACCCTTGAGTTCAGAATTACTGCTTTCCTGACACAAGCACGACAGCATATACGTATGGGCTGGCTCCGCCCCCCACGCCCAGTTCCAGGATCCGGTTACACTATAAAGTCAAACACCTCCCACCAGGCCTCATTCTCCTTTTTTTCCTCACTGCTCAGCTGGTTACACTGATGCTGAAAGGCAGGAATTTTTCTTTTCCCCTCACCTTGCCGGATTCATCTGGCCAACCGCGCAGGTTAAGCCTCTCCTGTTAGCGACGCTCCCCACTGTACAGGGAGTAAATCTTCCTATATGGGGGAGGCCTCCCCTCCCCATGTTCCAGGGATTGGGTGGTGGAAGGCGGCTGGTCTCTAAGGATTGCTTCCTCATCATGTCTCCATGGATGGACTTTCAGTGGACTTCCTGTCGGCCATAGGGCATGGAGTTGGTAAGGCACCACATGGTGCACAAATCGATAGTATGCAGCTACAGTTATGTGATTAGAAGTCTGCAGGTATATGCGATTAACCTGCACTCTAAGCAGAGATCACAAGGTGAAGACTGCTGTTTGGCCATGGTGTCAGTTCAGGCTGTGGTTGTGCCTGCAGGACTGCTAATGATTAGGGTGATAACAGGTGTTGGCTGTGCTGTGCTGAGTTGAATCTTTTGCATGAACTGAGCAAGGCTTGTCTCTGTAGGCTTCATGCAATGTGTTTGTGATTTAGTGCTTGGTTGCGATAATATCCACTGCAGTGCACTGTCTAAGGTAGGTCTGTC
>BLSH010007734.1:645746-657609 GCA_018402905.1 Glandirana rugosa
ATAGAACAAAAACAGAGGAGGAGTGATCTCTTCTTTTTCACAAAAATGATGTTATGTATAGGTCAACGGTGTCAAACGTCGATGGCGACTACTTCCCGGATTTCCGAGGCTTTGTATATACAACCCATTGGCGTGAGGTAGCGTCTCCCATTAACGTTGTAAAAACGCTTGTTGTCTGAGTAGTCAACACGAGAGGTCTCGGTGTAAGGTAGTTCGGTTGTGACCACGTTAGATTAATACTGACAAAAATTTCAAAAACAAATTCGTAAAACAATTAAACATAAAACAAGACAAAACATATAAACCTACTAAAAAGGTTGAATATGAAACATATTATTTTATTTTATATAAAAAATATAATCGTACGGAGGTGAGACATACTTCCTCGTGTCCCCATGTCGTAACAGTTGAACCCCCCCCCCCCCCCATCTACATGATCGTCTAAATATGATTGTTTAACTCGGTTTATATTTTATTTTATTATACAAAGTATAAGTTGGAAAAATCATCCAAATATACAAAACAGAACAAAATACAAATTAACAAAATGCTTAAACAAAAACTTTAAAAACAGTCATAATTAGATTGCACCAGTGTTGGCTTGATGGAATGTGGCTCTGGAGAGCACAACTGATGAGTCTGTTGTTCGCAAAAATGTTGCAATTACCCTCTGCGATGGAGTGCGGTTACCCAACATATATGTTTCGGAGCCTTTAGGCCCTTCATCAGCGGTAGCTGCAAACTGTGGCAACTGGATATGTATTGTAGTAAAAACACTTTTTCTTCTCTAGTGAGGAGGAGACAAAAACAAGATAATAAACATAACAAACTTGTGACCAATGACCTGGAATATATGACCATCACCCCATAGGTGAGGCATAGGACACTATAGTTCACAAAAATACCTGGGTACAGATGATCACAGACACACCCCACATACGCGGGGGGAGATTTAGCAAGTAAGTGATGCTGTCGACGGGTGGACAGATTGTGTCAGCAAGACGTGGCTTGATATAACCAAAAATAGTAATAAGCGTCAAAAATATTCTGTAGGAAAAAAAAAACAAAACATTTTTTTTTATATATTAGACACCATGAGGGTGTCAAAGATACATTGGCCCATAAGGTAGGCAATGAGTGACAACTCACCATCTATTGGTCTCTGTTAGAGGAGATATTCAAAGGGAAGGGAGAGAGGAGTGAAGTCAGAGGAGAGGAGACATGTGGACCGTATTCCTTCTCTAACAGCGACCGAGGGGATCTACCCGTGGTCCCAAAATTTGTGTCTCTAATCTCTGCCGACCCTATAGTTCTGGAAAATATAAATAAATGAATGAGCGAATACCCAGAGGGGGGGGGGGGGAGAGGAAAGAGAAAGGAGGACTACCCCTTATTCAGTACAACAAAAAGGCAGGGGAAGATGTCTTCCACATTATGTATTAAACTTAAGCCCCCTTCTCTGAGTAGTGTGAGAATAATTTTTTTTTCCTACAGAATATTTTTGACGCTTATTACTATTTTTGGTTATATTAAGCCACGTCTTGCTGACACAATCTGTCCACCCGTCGACAGCATCACTTACTTGCTAATTCTCCCCCCCCGTGGATGTGGGGTGTGTCTGTGATCATCTGTACCCAGGTATTTTTGTGAACTGTAGTGTCTTATGCCTCACCTATGGGGTGATGGTCATATATTCCAGGTCATTGGTCACAAGTTTGTTATGTTTAATATCTTGTTTTTGTCTCCTCCTCGCTAGAGAAGAAAAATTGTTTTTACTACAATACATATCCAGTTGCCACATTTTGTTGTACAGCTACCCCTGATGAAGGGCTTAAAGGCTCCGAAACATATATGTTGGGTAACCGCACTCCATTGCGGAGGGTAATCGCATCATATTTGCGAACAATGGACTCATCAGGTGTGCTCTCCAGAGCCACATTCCATCAAGGCAACACTGGTGCAATCTAATTATGACTGTTTTTAAAGTTTTTGTTTAAGCATTTTGTTAATTTGTATTTTGTTCTGTTTTGTATATTTGGATGATTTTCCCAACTTATACTTTGTATAATAAAATAAAATATATTTTTTATAGAAAGATAGTGGTTGACCAACCTATTTAAAGTCCCTTTTTTGGGGGGGGACCTTATTGTGTAGTAATGACTGTTGGGATGAGGTTGCAACCACAACTTATCCTGTAGACTGCATGGTATACCACTTGATACAGTGCAAGGTAAACTGGCCAGGCAGAGGTTTGGGTTTGCCCTCCAGGTTTGGATTGATAAAGTGTCTGCATTTACCCCTTGTAACTGGAAAAGTCCAAGTCAAACTTACAAGGGGTGACAAGGCACATGTTGTACCTGCTCCTGTATATGCTCCATGGCCGTATAGGAGAAACGTCAGATCCACAGAAAAAGCAGGACAGTTTGCAAACCCAGCACTCTCAAATAAAGATGCAACCTCCAATGGCATGTGGTGAGTAGGTATGGGCCGAACGACCCCCCTTTTGGTTTGCACCAGAACTTTAGAACATTGCAAAAGTTTGGAAGCGAATAATGAAACCTATTCAAATCTATGGGACCCGAACTGGAAAAATAAAAGCTGGCCATTTTGAAGGCTTATATGTAAGTAATTGGGCATACAATGGTTATGGGCATTCGGGTATTGCCTTGGGGGACATGTATCAATGAAAAAACGTTTTTTAAAAAACGTCATTTTTAAATGAGCAGTGATTTACTGATGCTTAAAATGAAAGCATAAAAATGAGAAATAACAATAAAAATGAAAAGTTCCTTGTCAATATAGTAGTGCCTGGGGGTTCCCTTAGTCTACCTATAAAGTGGCACATCTGTACTGTGTAAATAAGCTGCTGCAGCAATAATTGCATTTATAAACAAAAAAAATTACATTTTCCCTGCAAGCTTTCTTTATTTTGTAAACAATTGCTTGGGAATCCAGTCTGTATGATGCAGCCACAATGTAGTGCAATGGAAACAAGATCAGAGATTTTTTGGATATATTCTGGTGTTTCTTCCACAGACATAGATAGAAGTAACAGGTGCAGAAAAACAGTTTTTTAAGTGTCGGAGGTGCCTTCACACCATAACCCTATAGAGGTACTCGTGATAAAAGCAAAAATTGCCGGGGGGCGTGGCCTGGCACGAACGGCGGCAGATGCACAGAGAAGGAGCTCCGGGGAAATCACCTCAATCCTGAGCAATCCTCTCCCTACAATACAGGACAGAAGGTACCAGCATACCAGCCCTTCTCCCTGCACTCCCTGCCACGTCCTGATACCGATATCGGGCAGGTTAACTGCAGCCATTGTATATTTTTCAGGCCGCCAGACTGTCTGGCATACCGCTTCATCCTCCGCTCGCCCGCTCATCTTTTCACTTCCAAAAGCCACCATCTGAATAGGAAAACATCAGAGCAGCCCTCCCTGCAGCGTCCACAGCATCCCGCCACACTCAGGGCACCGAGCGGCCACGCTGTATTAACGCGAGCCCGGGGATTCATTGCGGCCTACTGAGAACCTCCACAGTGGCCATCTTGCTACACCCAGGAATACAGTAAATCCCCACAACTGTCCAGAAATCCACCCCAAGCGAGATCAGGGATCACCCACCTGCTGCATAAACCAACAAGGGCTCAGTATACAATTTTACAAATTATAAA
The DNA here is from genome assembly GCA_018402905.1 of Glandirana rugosa. Taxonomy (NCBI): domain Eukaryota; kingdom Metazoa; phylum Chordata; class Amphibia; order Anura; family Ranidae; genus Glandirana; species Glandirana rugosa. Next base: position 649,422 of record BLSH010007734.1, read on the forward strand.
GCAAAAGGGAGAAAAAAAAAATTTCCAGTGACACTCTAAGGCCTTGCTGTGGTGGCCATCTTGGAACACCCTTCGGACCCAAATCCTACTCTGCCCTCTAATACGCCACTTAGAAGGAGCGTGGACAGCGCAGGTCTAAAAACGGCAGCTTAAAAGGGGGCGTGGCTTAACAGAACTGCTGAATGGCTACATAGAGAGATAGCTCCCAGGCATTCCAGCTCCAGCGACCGCACAACGACACACAACAGGGACGAATACATATTGATCTACTCCTCAGCACCTGAACAGCGATCGGGCGAGATGTCAAAAAGAGGGAAGGAGTACAAAACCCCCAAGAAATTGACAGACTTCTTCTCAATGCCGGGCCTCATAGACACCCAAGAAACCACAGCACAGCTCTCCTCTCCATCTGACTATGCTCTCCCCCAGGGCTCTGGGTCTGTTACCCCACCTAACATACAGGGTGAGTCTTCTCCTCCTGCTTCACCTTCCACGGCCAGCCCTGCAAAATCCAGGCTAAGAACAGGAGAGCCCGAGTTTCCACAGCCCTGCACTCTCCCTTCCTCTCAGCAACTGCCAGCACTAGAGGCATTCCCTGTTTCAGATCAGCCCCTGCCAGAACAGTCCATGAAAAATATGCTCCTGTCCCTTAGGCAGACCCTGTACAATGACCTCTCCTCAGCTTTCTCCTCTCTATCTGTCACTGTACGGCACCATGATCAACGCATCCATAATATGGAAGTTAAAATGGGTGACTTGTACAATGGTCATAATGAAACTGTGGATGCGCTCACTGAACACGAAGAGGAATTACAACAAATCCAATTAAAGTTGGCAGACTTAGAGGACTGTTCCAGAAGGAACAATATTAAATTTCGTAACATTCCAGAATCCGTCCAACAACCTGATCTGAAAAAAATCATTCAATCACTCATGCTCACCCTCGTACCAGACCTTTCTGAGAGAGACCTTGAAATTGACAGTGCACATAGACTACCCAAGCCTCCCCACCTGCCACCATCCACACCCAGGGATGTCTTAGCGCGCATCCATTTTTTCAACGTCAAAGACCGTGTCATGTACGCGGCTAAACACAGCAACAGACTACCGGAGCCCTTCAACTCCGTTAGTCTGCATGCTGATCTCTCCAAGGCAACGATGGAGAACCGCTGCCAACTAGCGACAATCACCAAAGGACTGGCTAATCACAAAATCCCTTACAACTGGGGGTTCCCTACTAAATTTCTGATTACCCACCAGAACAAGACCTATGTGGCACGCACGCTGAAGGAGGGCCTCAATTACTTAAGAGCCTGGCACATCCTACCTGAAGATCACATGAAATGAAGAGAACCGTCCAACTGTCCAATGGACACAAGTGACACACGACAAAACAAATGAAAACTCCACAAGACCCTATTCGTACACACACCAAACAGTGCTGGCAGCCTACAACTCAACTCGGCTGTGCCTGTTGGCCTGAACTGTTGTTCTCAGAACTAACTGTTATTGTTAGGTAAGCCTGCAACCCCCTTTATATTGTAGGTGCAGTAGTTACTGCCCATTGAACCCGGGAACCTCTTCGCTCTTGGGCTCTCTCTTTTTAAGTACCTTACACCCCCCTCCCGGTACCAGTACCTGACTCACCATACTCTTTCTCTGAACATTCCAATCAATCCGCGCCTCTCGCCCACCACCTATACCCTAGCATGTCCTTTAAGATCATCTCCATAAATGCTAGAGGCCTGAACATGCCTCAGAAACTAGCTGCCCTGCTTAAAGAGGCCAACAAACTACAGGCAGACGTTCTCTTGGTCCAGGAGACACATTTTGCATTATCCAAAACACCATCATTCAACCTGAAAAACTTCCACCAGATTCTACTAGCTTCCAACACAAAAAAGAAGAACGGAGTGCTGATAGCATTCCGAGACACGCTCCAACTTAAGCTGCACCAGACAATGATCGACACCAACGGAAGATATTTGATAGTCTCCTGCGATATCAACAACACCCCATACACTCTAGTAAATGCATATGAACCGAACAAACAACAAATACGATTTTTCAAGAGAGTATATAGGAAAGTTACCCAAATAATCATGGGTGGTGATTTTAACGCTGTTGGAGACCCCAACATAGACACTAAAACGAAGTCCCTTCACCAACGACCTGCTCTCAACCCCACCCTTCACAAGAATGGATTATTCGGCGTCTGGAGATGTCACCATGTTTCGGAAATAGTTTTTTCCTACTTCTCTGCATCCCAAATGTCCTATTCACGCATTTACTTTTTTCTAGTGGACAAACAAACGCTCCAAGAGATCTCGGACTCCAAAATCAGCACCATAACATGGTCCGACCATTCCCTATATCCATCACAGTGGGGCCCCGAATGAACAAACTGCTAAGAACTTGGAAACTCAACCCCTCACTTCTCGCTGACTCGGACACCACCAAAACTATTACTGAAGAGCATCATAAATTTTTTGAACTCAATGACCAGCCAGACATCAGCCAGTTTGTTCTCTGGTCAAGCTACAAAGCTTATATGAGAGGAGTCCTTATAAAACTTAATAACAATGCTAGGAAAAGGAGGACGCAGCAAATTGATGAGGCTTTAGCCAAAATAGAATACCTAGAAAAAGAAAACAAACAAAGCCCTTCACAAACAATGTCCGCCGAAATCCTCACTTGGAGACAAAAGCTCAGAGCACTTCTCCTCTACAAATTTGAAAATAATCTCAGAATACATAAGGTAAACTATTACTCCTTGGGCAACAAAGCCAACTCCCTGCTGGCCCACCATGTTAAGACCCAAAGAACCAAAACTAAAATAACCTCCCTCTTTCATCCCATAGCGGATGCTTTTAGCGACTATTACTCCTCACTTTATAATTTAAACGGAAACCCAGACATCCCCCCAACCGACAATGTCACTTATACAAGATTTCCTCGCCTCAGTTGACCTACCATCCATTACACCTCAACAAAGGGCTCAATTATCGACACCCTTCACGCCTGAGGAAGTCTATAAGGCGATCAAATCTCTTCCCAGAAATAAAGCACCTGGAGAAGATGGATACTGCAATGAGTATTTCAAACAATTTGTGGACGTCAATGCTGCTGCCTCCTCCAGCTCCTACCCCTTAGAATTGCTACAATCCACTATTGTGACAATCCCTAAACCTGACAAAGACCCATCCTCTACGGCCAACTACAGACCCATAACCCTTCTTAACAATGATATTAAAGTGTTTGCCAAAGTTTTAGCATCTAGACTCATGGCCCTGCTCTCTGCGTTGATCCACCCTGACCAAGTCGGCTTTGTACCAGACAGACAACCCCCGGATGGAACTAGGAGGGTCATAAATTTAATTCACCCCGCCAGGCAGACCAAAACGCCTTCTCTGCTCCTCTCCCTGGATGCAGAGAAGGCGTTCGATAGAGTGCACTGGGGCTTCCTCAAAGCTGTACTGAATAAATTCGGCATTCATGGGTGGTTTCAGCAAGCAATCCTTTCTCTCTACTTCAACCCTTTGGCCAAACTGCTGGCAGATGGATTTCTCTCCAAACCATGCAGGATCACTAATGGCACCCGCCAAGGAGGTCCTCTCTCCCCTATTATATTTGCCCTCATAATGGAACCCCTAGCCGCAAAAATTAGACAGGACATACGAATATCTGGGATCCCCTGCAACGGATCTGACCATAAGATCAGTCTTTTTGCAGACGACATAATCCTCATGATCTCCAACCCAGACCAATCCCTCCCAGCACTTCAAGAAAATCTTCATCACTTTAGTAAAGCATCATTCTACAAATTAAACTCCAATAAATTCGTAATACTTCCCTTGAACCTTTCCGATAGGCAAACCTCATGCCTAAAAGCTGAACTTCCCTATGCCTGGACTGACCAAGCTATCCCATACTTGCGAATTAAGTTGCCTCCATCTCCGACACAACTATTCAACCTCAGTTTTAAAACATTCCTAAAACAACTCCCTCAAATACTCCTCCAACTACGCACGCAGGGCCTGTCCACACTGGGAAGAATAGCAACCTTCAAGATGCTAGTCTTGCCCAAACTTATTTACTTATTCCGCACAATTATAATTCAAATTCCCCTCTCTTTCTTCCACACAATTCAAAAGCAAATATCTAAATTCATTTGGGATAACAAACCCCCTAGGTGCTCCCGAAATGTGTTAACTAGACACCACTATCAGGGCGGGGTTGGTCTACCCTGCATTCACACTTACTACCAAGCAGCTATTTTAGACCAAATATTCTTTTGGTGGCACCCATCCCCCAACAAAATCTGGTCTTTAATGGAATCCCCCCCAGGGAAATCCCAACAAACTGATAAACTCCCTTTTGCTTGTATCAGCCAGCTCCGACCTAACCATACCGTCGACCTTCCCAGCAGTATCCGCCTCACTAAAGGTATGGAAGTGGACCACACATAACCCCTCTACGCCACGACCTCTTCATCGCTACCCCATTCCCATCTCAGCCTTAGAACATTTAATCCCAAACCTCACAATTAGACACTGGACTTCATATGGGATTAACACGCTATCAGATCTCCAACTACACAAGAGTCAGAAATCGTTCAAAGAACTCCAACAAACCTACAACCTACCAGCCTCAGAAGCATTCAATCATTCTAGAATAACACACTACCTAAGAACATATAACCTTCCACCAACAACAAGCCTCCCAGAACCATTCCACCAATTCTACTCCCACGCACCATACCCGAAACACGGCATTTCAACATTCTACACAGCACTGAATGATCAGAGCCCCCATTCACAAATGCTTACTCTCTCCAAGTGGGACACTGAACTCAACACCAACACACCCTTGGCGAAATGGAGAAAGGCATTTAAAACACCTCACAAAGCATCCCACTGTACAAACCACTGGGAACTCTATCAATAAATTATCCACAGATGGTATCTAACCCCATACAGACTGTCAAAAATTTACCCTAACACACCTAAAACGTGTTGGAGAGGATGTGGCTCCGTTCGGTCCATATCACACATTTTCTGGTATTGAACATCTCTCAGCTCGTATTGGAGACAAATCTTCTCCTTAATCTCCTATATCTCTCAAAAACCAATAGATCCCACTCCAGACTTAACGCTCCTCCATGTGAACATAGACCAATTCCCACCTTCCTCCAAAGTAGTAATAACTCACCTGCTACTAGCGGCCAAACTAAATATTGCAAGAAAGTGGAAAAACTCAGAACCCCCCTCTCTTGCATCCACCATTGCGGACCTTAACATACAATGTGAGATGGAGCAAATGTTGGCCAGGAAAAACCTGGTTGTGGATAGATTTCTAAAGAACTGGTCCACCTGGCTATCACGCCCGAAGTGCTCGATACAACTCTAACACCCACTGCTACCACACACCTTCTCTATATTCTTATGTCAAATAAAAGTCACTGGTACCTCCCCATTCTTCCCCCTCTCCCTCCCCCCATCCCCTCCATCCTGTCTACCCCAGCTGGAGCCATCCCTAACCCCTCCAAATCCAAAAGGGGACATGGTCCTACCTTCATGATTAAAAGTTTGTTCTGCTTCACATTGATTTAACGCTCTTTCTCTCGTACTGTGTTCCCTGTGTTGAATATGTTGAATATATTAGTATGCTCCAGATGGAACATCGGTTGGGCTACTTTGCATGCTCTACAATCTGTATGTAAAATTCCAATAAAAATATTAAATCATAAAAGCAAGAATTGCCTTGCTGTCAAAATTTAAAATGATGGGGCGTGGCTGGCTGGCGTCAAGGACGGCTGTGTGAGGCGAGAGCTCCGGCTCTGCCAGCGACGGACACAAGCGACAGAAGTGCCTGTAAATTGCCACACAGCAACTCCTCACAACCCTGAACCCGAGGCGACATGTCTAAGCGAAGGTCCCAGCGCACGGGGCCCCACAAACTGATGGATTTCTTCGCACCAGCAGGGCCGAATGGAATCCAAGATGGCGCCGACCTGGAGCCATACGCGGCAGACGGGGAATACAGCGCTTCAGACACGAGCAGTTCCACATCTTCGGTATGTACTACAATCTCCAAACCTGCACAAGGGGTCACACAACCATCCCCCCCTGACAGCCCTACTACACGCAGCCCGGCTAAAACAAAAAAAGCGAAGCAGGGAGAATTATCAGACGCAGAGTCTGATATGGAGGAAAACGCCACAGTAGGCCCAAACCAAGCCTCTCTAGAGCAGTTCCTAGCCTCATCACAGCCAGTGTCAGTAGCGAACTTCAGTTCAACTCCAATTACATCATCAGTACAGGAACAGCAACAAAGAGTATCTCATACGGAACACAAAATGGAGGATATGTTCTCTACCCATAACAGCTTAGTAGACGCATATAAAAAGCAACAGAGAGATATGCAAAGAATGGCGTCCAAGCTCTCAGACCTAGAGGACCGCTCACACAGGAACAACATAAAATTCCGCAATAATCCAGAATCAGTTCCAAACACTGACCTAAAAAACTTTCTAAGACAACTTTTGCACACACTGGTTCCAGAAGCTGGAGATTCTGAGCTCCTTATTGACAGGGCTCACAGGCTACCTAAGCCAGCGTTCTTACCTGACCACATTCCAAGGATGTATTAGCCAGAATACATTATTTTCACATCAAAGATGAAGCCATGCGGGCAGTAAGGAAAAAAACATTAACTGAGGGGAAATTTGCTAATATTGCTCTTTTCGCAGATCTCGCTCAAGCTACTATCCATCACAGGAAACAACTGACAACTATAACTAAAGCCCTGCGGAACCATGACATAACTTACAAATGGGGGACCCCGTCAAAACTAACTGTAACCTATCAAGACAAGACGGTGAACATACACTCCTTAGAAACTGGCCTCAAATACTTGAAAGAATGGCACACACTACCTGCGGACACAGCTACGGAGAAAAGCAGCGGACCATCCAAAGTGAGAAGTGAGTGGAACATGTCAACAAAAGGTAACCAACGCACTGGCACTCCATACGCAACTACATAAGGCGGTATGCCGAGCCCTTCAGATTGGTAACTATTTACTTCCACACTTTCATGCCCTATCGGTATGACAGAGTGAAAAACCCCCAATACTTGGGCACATGTTTGCCACCGGGAGCTAGGGGACTTCCTGGCCTCCTTTTTTTTTACTGCCTTGTTTTCAGTTCTCAGCTATTTTTCATTGCTTGTCCTCTCTGCTGCCAAATCCTATTTGTTGTTTTTTTTTTGGGCAAAGTCCTATCTCCTTTGCACCACGAACTTCTGATAGTAGCTAGAGTTGAGCGAACCCGAACTGTAAAGTTCGGGTCCGTACCGAACTTTTGGGTGTCCGGGACCCGGACCCGAACCCGGACTTTTAAAAAGAAAGTCCGGGTTTGGGTCCGGGTTCGGGTATTTTATTCCACGTATTGAAAAGCTGCCAAGGGCAGCCAATCAACAAGTGTTTCACTGGTTTTCCCTAGAAGCCATCACAGCCATGCCTACTAATGGCATGGCTGTGATTGGCCAGTGCACCATGTGACCCAGCCTCTATATGGGGCTGGAGTCACCGTGCTGCATGTCATATGCTCTCAGGATAGTTTAGGGAGAGGATGCTGCTGGCTCTGTGAGGGACAGATTGCAGAACATCTCATCCTGCATTACTGAACAATCTGATTGTAGACTAGGGAGAGATACTAGTACTGCTGTTTTGAGGGACAGATTGCACACCGCATCCTGCTGCACAGAACGATCTGACTGGAATAGGTAGAGTCTGTTGCTTTAAGGGAAAGATTATTGTTCTAAAATCATCATCAAGTTGTACAGGGAAAGGTTCCAGCTGTTGCTTTAAGGGAAAGATTAGTGTTCTAAAATCATCTTCAAAGTGTGTGGGAAAAGCCTATTGCAGGGGCATAGAGCCATATCAGTGTTCTTAAATCATCTTCCAAGTGTGTGGGAAAAGCCTGTTTCAGCCGCATAGAGCCATATTAGTCTTCTAAAATCATCTTCCAAGTGTGTGGGAAAAGCCTGTTTCAGCCGCATAGAGCCATATTAGTGTTCTAAAATCATCTTCCAAGTGTGTGGGAAAAGCCTATTGCAGGCGCATAGAGCCATATTAGTGTTCTAAAATTTAGAACACTAATAGGGTGTGTGAACCTTCTACTAAA
>BLSH010007734.1:670321-712534 GCA_018402905.1 Glandirana rugosa
AGTGATAGGGCCCGTGGAGGTCAAGAAATTACCTATACGGAATAAACCTTTGTTAGTCCACCATTGAAAGGCCCGTATTTGGAGGCCTGGCTGGAATTGGGGGTTATTAAATGGAGGTGGAGATGGAGGGGGCAAAGATGGGAGATTAGATGTGGAGGTTTGAGAGCTGTATCGCAGAGGGCTAAAGAATGGAAGAGGGTTGGCGCTAGTATAGGGGGCCTCAACTTGCGGGGAGCCCCTATCAAGAAATCAATTGTGTTTGCAGGGACAGACTGCCTCTCTATTGAAATCCAATCAGGTTTATCCCCCCTAGTATAGATGGCAGAAAATTGAGCTATTTGAGCAGCTTGATAATATTTATAGAGGTGTGGGAGACCCAGGCCGCCTTGGGAACGTCTCCTGTGAAGGACATTAGATTGACATCTATAACCCTTCCGGCCCCAGACAAACTTTATTATACGTGACTGCAATTTTTGTAACTGATGCTTTAAAAGAGGGATAGGGAGAGATCTAAAGAAGTACAGGATTCTAGGGAGGAGTGTCATTTTAACTGCATTTATCCTGCCAAGCTAGGAAAGACCCTCCTGGTCCCACTTAGAAAGGTCCTCAGCTAACTTCCGAAGCAAGGGTGGGTAATTGACATCATAAAGCTGTTTAATGTTGGCAGCCAAGTTGACCCCCAGGTATGGGACGAAGTTGGAGTTCCAGGAGAACTTGTAAAGTTCCTTGAGTTTCTGGACTATAGAAACCGGGGACAAAATGTTTAGAGCCTCAGATTTGGACCAATTCACATTAAGCCCAGAGATCTTTCCAAATTCTTGTAGTAGATGGATGACTCTGGGAGAAGAGGATAGGGGCGAAGTGATAAAAAGCAGCAGATCTTCTGCAAAAAATGCACATTTATGCATCTTGGATCCACATTGCACTCCCCGGATATCAGGATCTTCCCTGATGGCAATTGCCAGGGATTCTATTGCTAACGCGAAAATTAGGGGAGAAAGGGGACACCCCTGTCTAGTATCCCTGGCTATACTAAAAGAATCCGAGTAAAAATTTTGTAATTTTATCTGAGCGCTAGGATTAGAATAAAGGGCTCTAAGAGTCTGGAGGAATTTTGGCCCAAAGCCCCATCTATCGAGGGTCTCGAAGAGATATGTCCAATCTACGGTATCGAAAGCTTTCTGAAGGTCAACCAAGAGTAAGTAGCCTTCCTGATGTGGGCCCCCGTCCCATTTTGAATTTAAAAGAGATATAATGTCCACCACTCTGCAAATCTGATCCGGCCCCTGTCTACCCGGGATGAAGCCGGCTTGATCTTTATGAACATAATTACTTATGAACTTGGATATTCTGTTGGCCAGGACTTTGGTCAAAATTTTTAGATCGTTATTAATTAATGAGATAGGTCTGAAGTTACTAACATCCAAATGATCTTTACCTGGCTTGGGGATAACTGAGACATAGGCTAAGTTGGATTCGTTCTGCAGAATGGACCCTGCTTGAAGAGAATTAAAATATTTAGCTAAATAGGGGGCGATGATGGGACCAAAGGTTTTATAGTACCCCGTTGAGAAACCGTCCAGGCCGGGGGCAGACCCTTTCTTCAGATTTTTGATTACTTCCAGGATTTCTGCTACCGAGAACGGTTGCTCATGGGAATCCCTGTGTTCGTTAGAAAGTTTAGGAAGTGGGATCTTATTCAAAAAGGCGGCAAGAGAAGCAAGGGGGGCCTTCCTCCCTGACTCGTAAAGTTTAGCGTAGTATTTCTGAAAAGCAGACATTATCCGTTGGGGGTTCTGTGTTATATCCCACATTGTGTCCTTAATCTTAGGGAATGAGAAGGAGTGAAACCTAGGAGACAGCTTGGCCGCAAGTTTAGGTCCTATTTGATCCCTCTGTAAATAAAACTGAGCTCTAGACCATTGAATTTGTCTTTCGGTTTTAGTGGTCAATGCCAAATTCAAAGCTACCCTACCCGAATCCAACTTTGCCTTCGATTGGGGTGTTGGGTTCTTCTTATGAGATTTAGAGAGATCATGGAAGTCCCTTTCTAATTTCTCAATGGTCGACTTCCTCTGCTTCTTGAGTTTGACTGAACGTTGGATAATCTTGCCTCTCATTACCCCCTTGTGAGCTGCCCATAGTGTCGAGGAAGAAACTTCCCCATTATCATTTAACTGAAAATATTCATTAAGATCTCTCTCTAGCAACGTGCAATGTACTGGATTATTTAATAGGGTTTCATTCAAACGCCAGTGGGGTATCCCCCTTTGGCCAAGGTTAGCTAAGACCTGTATAATGACTAACAAATGATCTGAGAGAGGAGAATCTCTGATGTAAGCTTTATGAATCATGGGGATGTCCTGGTTTGGAACAAATATATGGTCTATCCTTGCTAAACTCTGGTGTGGAGCAGAGAAATGGGTGAAATCCCTCGCCCTTGGGTTAAGTTCCCTCCATATATCGATGAGCCCCAAAAGAATGCAAAAGTTTAGCAAATTTAAGGTTATGTTTCGAGGGGCGTAAGAGACGGGGTGTATCTATTCCTGATTTGTCGAGAAAGTGATCGAGAGCAACATTTGAGTCACCCCCCATTATCACAGTCCCTTCTAGATGCGGAGTAAGAAGCTTAAACATTGTTTGGAGGAAATTTGCTTGGCCCTGGTTTGGGGCGTAATAGGAAATAAAGGTATATAATGATCCCCCTACCATCCCAGATATGAGTAAATATCTACCCTCCGGGTCTTTGATTTCTCTCTGAGGAGTAAACGCTATATGTTTAGCCAATATGATTCCCACACCTCTTGTCTTATCTGGTGCATTAGCTAAAAAGAATTGGGGGTATTTAGAATGGATACATTTTGGATTAAACTGCTCTGGGAAGTGAGTTTTTTGAAGGAGCAGCACATCAATGTGTTGGGAATGAGCTAAAGAAAAGTACTTTCTCCTCTTCACCGGGGAGTTGAGGCCCTGCACATTGTATGTAGCGATTTTCAGCTTAGTTGGGGTGTCAGTAATCGAGGCCATAATATAGTAAAATTAGTCTATGCAGCGCTGAGAAAGGACTTACCTGAGACCCTATGTGGTTAATGAGCAAATTGACCCTGGAACAGACTATGCAGATGAACCGCCTTGCCTTGCCGAAAGTGAAAGGTCCCTGGTGCCTGAGAGAGAGGAGAAAGGTTAAAACAGAAGCAATAGGAAGAAACAGAAAAGGGAAAGCAAAAGAATAGGAGACTGGAGGGGAGTAGTGGTAACCTACCACCCTCTCCCCACAAAGCCTGAGACTGAGGGCCTGAATACAGTCCCCCAATCTCAGAGGAGGATACCCAAATATCTCAAAATAAATGGAAAAAATCTGCGCTAATATATGTATTGTAAAAGTTGACTAATTGGGGTGCTGCAATATCTGGGAAAACCATCCAAAACCAAATAGAAAATAAAAAAGAATTGCGCTACCCTAAGTGATATTTGTGAAAAATATGTGCTGAAAATATTATGTGCATATCACTACTAAATGAATTGAGAAACTTGACATATATAAACAAATTGTGACAAACAAAATCAGCAAACACCAATAAAATCAATGAACCAAATTAGTGCCGTACAAAAAAATTCCAAAAAGTGCAAAATAGTCCAAAAGATTAGGAATTCATCAATAGTCCAAAAATTAAAATTTGGAAAAATAAATGAATAAATAAAGTGTTCCAGAGAAAAGTGTAGGAATTCTTCCACCAAGTGTAAAGCTTGAGATAGTATCCTGTGTCACCCCACACTCTAATATTGGCAACTCTTACCGGAGATATATGTTTACCTATCTTTAGGTAAACATAAAGGGCAGGCAGATAACCTCTGCAAGCTTTAGGAGATTTGATATCACCGCCTCCTCAGATATCCCGATAGGCTCACAGCGATAAAATGCAAAGGAAATAAAAGCCAGATAGTGAAGTACTGTTATTTAATATCCAAAAGTAAAAACACAAGCCAAAAGGCTACTCACATATACCATGTTTAAAAAGAGCGCTCAAGGAGATAAGACACCGGCTCAGAGAACGTACAGCCCGTGCTATCCTGATCACGTGAGTCATGTGCTCGTCAATACGTAGGACCACCCGACATGTTTCATCATAAATTAAGTCATCAAAGGGCACGGGCTACGTATGGATGTGCCGCTATAAATAGGAGACTCCAATCAAGCCTCATTTTCCCTTGGCGGCCATATTTAAAGGCCGCCAAACGAATATATATACCATCATGGACCAAGCCTTGCTTTCATTTATCACACCCAACAGCTCATTTGACACAGAGGCTGGGGCAGGGCTATGAAACCAAGCCCGTGCTATCCTGATCACGTGAGTCATGTGCTAGTCAATACGTAGGACCACCCGACATGTTTCATCATAAATTACGTCATCAAAGGGCACGGGCTACGTATGGATGTGCCGCTATAAATAGGAGACTCAAATCAAGCCTCGTTTTCGCTTGGCGGCCATATTTAAAGGCCGCCAAACAAATATATATACCATCATGGACCAAGCCTCGCTTTCATTTATCACAGCCAACAGCTCATTTGACACAGAGGCTGGGGCAGGGCTATGAAACCAAGCCTCATCATCGCACGGCGGCCATAATAACCTCTAAGCCAATAGACAAAATACCACCTCATTAAACAACAAGGAGATATTAATGACCAATCATACTAGCATGGAAATTTATCATGCTCAAATTAAAATATACTTTAATGTCGACATAAAATAAGAATTAAAATTAAAATTTAGATAACAATATACAAATTATAAGACAGATTGATAAACATTATAATGCCAGTCAGCAGCAACCTATCCCAATATCTGCCTTGATGGCAGAAGTACATCTGTCTGCGGGAATCCCGACATGAGGATCCCAGAAACAGAGGGAGGCGCAAGGCATCCGTCCCGGCCAGCGACCTGACCAAAAATATGAGAAATGAACCTAAAATTGGACAGACCCATACCGATTAATACCGTATTGAAACACAAAATCTAAAAAAAAGACCTCAGAGGACGCCCCCTCAGGGGGGAGTCTCCGATTGGGAGAGCCTCTATTGGGGTCTGGCCCCCACAGTCTGCCCCAGACCAGGCTAACATATAAACCCGTCAGCGTCCCCCCAGGATTAAGAAGGGGACACACCCACCCAAAGACTCCGCCCCTCTGAGATATCCCTGCTAAATGGGGGCAAGGCTCAACCGGGTCCAACCACCAGATACCCTGCTAACCAGCCAGGCCTCCGGTGTAAGGAGCCCAGTCAGAGGAGAGGCCCCCCCGTTGGGGGCCCCAAAAATTAGCAACATGGAAATAAAATTGGATGAAACAGTGTAAACCGTAAAATCAAAAAAGTCTAAGTATAACAAATACGTTAATGAACCATACTTTAAAGGGACAGCCGTCCCCTCCTACCCTCCACCGTCCCTCCTGGAGACTGGCAGACAGGCAAAAGGGGAGGGCCCCCCAAAAATACAGACAAAACGGAGGAAGCATACATATTCAATGAGTCACAAGAGAAAACAAATAATTGAGGAGAAGAAAGCACATCGTCACTCCAACAATCATTTGCTACTAAAAGTAGGGAACAGCATTCAAACACCACCAAATAGAGATCAAGAAGGTGGGAGTCCTTGGTGCGTTTGGACTTTGAGTTTCGCCAGAGCGGTGGTATTGGGCTCTGAGGAGAGGGGCGTTTAGAAGGACCTGCGTTTTTATTGGACAGTGTAAAAGAAGAGTCCAGGGAAATGAGGTTAAGGCAAATTAATAGATGTTCCCCTTCCTGGAAAGTGGAGAAGCTATAGGTTTTGCTTTTATAGATGAAGGAAAGGCGGAATGGGAAGGACCACCAATACTTAATGGACGACTTCAACAGAACTTCCAGCAACGGCTTCAGGGATCTTCTCTTCTGAATAGTTGAAGGGGATAAGTCAGCAAAAACTTGAATGGGATGGCCTTGGATTGAAAGATTAGGGGAATTCCTAGAAGCTTTCATGATTTCCTCTTTCACACTGAAATAATTAGGTTTCACAACAATGTCCTTGGGAAGACCGTCTGAGTGAGTGGGTTGGATAACCCTAGGAACTCTATCGAGCTCCAAGCGTGTTCTGGGATGCCCGGTATCAAATCCTTAATGAAATCGGTTGCTGCTAGACGGGCTTCTGAAATAGCTTCGGGAGACCCCTAATACGGAAGTTATATCGCCTGGAGCGATTTTGTAAATCGTCTATTTTAGTAAGAGCAGTTTCCAGCTGGTCTTGAAGTTCTTGGATCCTCGCTGTGTTCTGGTTTGTTCTAGTGACTGTTTGATCCGTTCTATGTTCAATTGCGTCGATCCTAGACCCCAGGTTTTGGAGATCGGCTTGAATGATTGAGGTCATTTGCGAGGCTCTTTGGGCCAGTCCCTTTGAGAGCATCTTGGAGAAAACCTCCATTATCATCTGAAAGTCAGAAGAAAGATTAGGAGATTGAGAGCCCAAGTGTCCGGCAAAAACACTGCTCGACGACTGGTCCTTGAGAGAGGTTGTTATCAGCTCATCCAGAGTGCTTTCCAAAAGTGAGATAGTAGAAGCTGGAGAGAGTACCTGAGCCGATGATTGTGCTCCTGGGAGGGGCCCAGGGGAAGAGAGGATTTGAGAGCCTCCCTCTGATCCAGCCTCCATGTCGTCACTCCTTACCTCAGTCTCTGGTTGTGATCTAGAGGACGAATGACCTTTGCTAGGGGCCGGGTCATTGAAGCCTGCCTGACGGGAAAGGTCCCTTCTTACTGGACCCGCTTCCATAGGATCAGTCACTGTAAGAGGGAGGCAAACCTGTCCACCCTTAGTCTACTTATGTGAAGCTGAACCGTGCCAGCAGTTTGGTCCCAAAATCAAATGGGTTAGGGGGCCTTCCTGAGAAAACATTATAGGGAAAGCATTGCAGGGACTATAAGTAGAAGAGAAAAAAAAAAGAGAGAAGGGGTGAGTTTTCACTTCTTAAAAAGATGAAAAACCTTGGGGGGGGGTGCTGTCTCAATTCTGTCCAGGAGAAACGAAGATGATCTGGGTTAGGTCCTCACCTGGCTGCTGAACTGCTCAGCAATAACCAACAGTCAGAAAGGCCAGATCATGGCCTGAAATGATCCTCCAATTGAGGTTATTCCTTAATGTGGGTTAGGCCCCTTAAATTGGTGATAACACAATGTCCCCTATTGAGCGATGAGGGGGAGCAGCAGAAAAGATGAGCCAGGCTCAGTGTCCCCACTGCATGCTGTGGCTCTAAGGCCCAAGCCACGGCCTCGCGTTAGGGGATGGCCGGGCGCAAGTGATCCAGGAAAGTGGAGATGGACTGTGGGGTACTGCTGATGTGCTTCCCGTGAGCCCTCTCCTAGGGCCGGCTCAAAATTCCCCAGTGGCTTTCCTATATTTGCGGGAGCTTGTTTCCCGCTGATGCTGACACTCTGGGACCGACCGGAGGCACTCAGGCCCAAGCTGCGGTCTCGAGTAGAGGGGAGACCCGACGTGCGCCAATCTGCCGATCGGGGGCCGCCCAAGGACAGCTAGAGAGGCTCTCCTCCAAGGCTTCCCCACGGGGTGTGTCAGAGAGGGGATCCAGGCACTGGATCTGTCTGACGGAGGTCCGAAAGGCCGGGACGGAGCGGAGCTCGAGGCTTAGGCAGCCATCTCCAACTCGCACTGTCTGGAGTGATTTTTTGTTCATCCTGCATCTTTATTTTATAAACATTTGACAACTGTTTGATTCCTATTAGCACTGCACTCTTATATTTGATCTGCCTATCCTTGTTGGCCTCCCAGACATGATGGGGGGTTTTTATTAACAAAATGTAAAACATATGTGGAAATGTGTACATGGATGCACTTTAAACAATGGAAAGTGGTGTTTGGTGCACTTTAACCTGAGTACTCACTACACAGACACACTCCATTGACACTCTACAATATACTGCAGTAAAACTGCACTAACGCTTTGCAATATACAGCATTAAACGTCCAGTAATGCACAGAAATATACTGTGTTAAATAGGCAGTAATACACTGAAATATACTGCATTAAACAGCATGTAACAAACTGAAATATATACACTAACGAACTGAAATATACTGCGTTAAACGTGCAGTATCGCACAGAAATATACTGCGTTAAATGCGCACTAACGCACTGAACTATACTGCAGTAAACCTCCCCTGACAAAGTAAACTGACACTAATTTAAAAATGAATGGTCACTACACTCGCACTGACTGAACTATAACTAGATTCACACTAAAGTGACACTAAATTAAAAATGAATGGTCACTACACTCACACTAACTGAACTATCACTAGATTCACACTAAACTGATATTGCCCTGATTGGGCAAAGCTTTTATTGCTTCAGCCAATGAGGGCTTCCAATGCACTGTGCGCTGGTGCAGTGCATTACAGTCATTCGTTGTGCCAAACAAACGGTCAAACGTCCTGATGATTTGGTTGTTCATCAAATGGACAAACAGCCAATTTTCAGCCCGAACTCATGCTTGGGCTGAACCGTTCGCCCATCCCTAATGGTAAGATTTTCCAAAGGAGAAGAGTTCTGGGAACTATTTGTTGTGAAGTAGGAGTGACCCCAGTAATGGATCCCTCTATGTATTTTGATAGAGACTTCCCTCTTCTGCTCAGTGTCTTGTGCAGTGGGAGACAAAGGTTAAAAATTATTATTTTTTACAACAAAATGAAAAATTGATCTGGAAAGCGCCTTGGATAATTCATCTGAATGTCATCAGAAGTTCCTCAAACACTGAGATTGATTTACTAAAGGCAAATAGACTGTTCACTTAGTAAGAGAAGCTGAACCTTTAAAGGAAATTTTCTTCTGAGTTTAGCAAATGAGGTAAAGCTCTGCTGATGTCCATTATCCAATTATGTGCAAGCAGTTTTCTTTTCACTTTCCTCGCAAGTGTTTGGGTATTCTTTGCAAAGTGATATTTCACTACAATTACTAAGCTCTAGGTAAATTCCCCTCTAGTAAATTAACCCCTATAGCTCTTGAGAAGTCTTGCAAGGTCCTAATGCATTGGTACCTAAAACCAGAAATATTTGCAAATAATGTCCCTAATTGCTTCATGGGTTGTGCTTTTTCTAGACCCAAGCTTCACATATGACGGGTATGCCCCAAGATGTATAAATTATGAATTTGAGTATACTGGCAGTCCCCGAGTTACATACATCTGACTTACATAGGAATCTAACCCCTGGAAGGAAATTCACTCCTGTAATGGCTCGTACACACGGGACGACGATCGTGCATACGACCGTGTTGAATCGTACGTTGACGGTCGTATGTAGCCTACTGACATGCACGCGACGGTCGTACATACAACTTGCGGCCGGCCGAACGTGATGACGCGAACGAGCGTATAATGAGGAAGTAGCGTCACCTTTTGGGCTCCTTCATCTAATTTCATGTTAGTTGTAGTGGACTTGGCGCATGCGTGTTTAGCACAATACAACTTTGTTGAACACAGCTGCTCTACACACGACTCAACGGTCGTATGCGAGCTTGTTGACACGACCAAGTTTTCTAGTCTGCACATACAACTCCCACAAAGGACCGTCGTATGTTCAACTGTTGAAAGCACGGCCACAGACGATCGATTCTGCATACAACGGTCGTGAGTACGACGTGTTGAACACGATCGTCGTCCCGTGTGTACGAGGCTTAAGAGTTATCATGAGAAAAAGGTGTCTCCGCGACCACCCAAATTTTTCAAAATCGAATTGTTTCAGGGGCAGAAGGTGAGGTGAAAACTTTTGAATAGGGGCACAAAAAAGCAAAACAACCCTTACAGGGTTGTTAACCCTTCCTTATGCTATCCAAAACTTAAAAACATTATTTTGGCTGGAGTTACAAAAAAAGTAACTGTTCCAAGTTACATACAAATTCAACTTAAGAACAAACCTACAGAACCTTGTTTGTAACCTGGGGACTGCCTGTATGACCTTCTTAGAACTCTTCTGCACTGTTATCTCTTGCAAAACCCAATGGGTGCCTTGTTTGCATTTGTGTCCACACAACATACAATAGCAAGACCCACTCTTAATTTCAAAGGATTACAGGAACTCTACAGTATTTTAAAAATATATTTTCTGGTCACCCTGAATTGACTACCTATCCTTTTAGAGTCTACATCAGTATTTATAGGCATTTAACTTAATAGAATTTAGCCATGTCCTGAACTGCACTTTTCCTCATTCTCTTCCTACCACCGACCCACCCTCTCCTACTGCCTTTCTTTTTATCTCCTCTCTCTGGGATGATGCAGTTCTTCTCTCCCTGTGCTTTTCCCTCTTTACCCCTTTTCCTTTTCAACTTTATTATAATGTAATGTTTTTTTGACCAGCTTCTTAGCACCTCTTAAAGTGGTTTTAAAGTCAGACTTTTTTTTTACCTTAACCACTTCAGCTCCGAAAGATTTACACTCCTTCCTGACTAGGCCATTTTTTGCGATATGGCACTGTGTTACTTTAACTGACAATTGCGCGGTTGTGCAGCACTGTACCCAAATAAAATTTAAGTCCATTTTCCCCCATAATTAGAGCTTTCTTTTGGTGGTATTTGATCACCTCTGCGGTTTTTATTTTTTGTGCCATGAACAAAAAAATAACTATCATTTTGAAAAAAAAAAAAACAATATTTTTTACTTTCTGCTATAAAACATATCCAATAAAAAATGTAAACATCTAATTTCTTCATAAATGTAGGCCAATTTGTGTTCTGCTACATATTTTTGGTAAAAAAAATCCCAATAAGTGCATATTGATTGGTTTGTGCAAAAGATATAGCGTCTATGAATTTTGGGATATATTTATGGAATTTTTATTTATTCATTATTTTATACTAGTAATGGTGGCAATCAGGCAATCAGGACTGCAATATTGCGGCAGACAAAGTGGACACTAACTGACACTTTTGACACTTTTTTGGGGACCAGTGACATTATTACAGTGATCAGTGCTAACAATATGCACTGTCACTGTACTAATGGCACTGGCTGGGAAGGGGTTAACATCAGGGTCAATCAAAGGGTTAACTGTGTGCCAAGCTGGTGTTTAAATGTTGTGTGGGAGGTGCTTTTACTAGGGGAAGGCATAGATCCATATCCCTGCTTTGCAGGAACTCTGGATCCATGCCATCCTTACTGACAGAACAGTGATCTACCTTGTTTACATAGGTAGATCGCCACTCTGCCTGTGTACCGAATGATCAGCGGGCGTCAGCAGACATCATGTAGAATCACGCCACTGGCAGCGCACACTCACGCGCGATACCTGGAAGTGCAGGATTATATACATATATGTGATCCCGTGCAGCGCATCCACCCTGTAGAAGCAAAATTGCTATAGGACGGTCAGCAAGTGGTTAATTAATTGTTCCCGTACAAGAAAAATTTTGGAGTTTGTCCCTTCGGGAATTTTTGTACGGAAACTTCAGAATCGGCTGTCCAAAGTTGTATACACCCTATACCAAAATGGTACGAAAATTCTTTGGATGAAAATCTTTGCCCAATTTTCTTATAGTGTGGGTGGTGATAAATAATGTGTATTCAGACTGGCCTGGAGTGGTAAGTGAGGTACCACAAAGCTTTGTCTGGGACCAAATCTGTTCAATTTATTCATAAATTATATAGAGGTCGGTATAAATAACTCAATTTCAGTTTTTGAGGATGACACAAAAAGTAGGGCAATAACTTCTCATCAGGATATAGAAATTTTACAGGAAGACCTGAATAAAATAATGGGATGGGCAACTACATGGAAAATGAGGTTTAATGTTGAAAAAATGTAAAGTGATGCACTTGAGGGCTAAAAATATAAACTACTCACTAGGAGGAGAACCTCTGGGGTAAAAAAGGATGGAGAAAGATCTGCAGGTTCTGGTAGAAGACAGACTGAGCAATAGCATGCAATGTCAAGCTGCAGCAAGCAAAGCCAGCAGACTATTAGCTTGCATAAAAAAGGGAATTTACTCCAGAGATAAAACAATAATCCTGCCACTTTATAAAACTCTGGTTTGGGCACATCTTGAGTATTCTGCCAGTTCTTGTCACCAGTCCTCAGGAAGGATGTGCCTGGAGCTGGAGAGAGTCCAGAGAAAGGCAACTAAATTAATAAGCGGACTGGAGGACCTCAAATATGTGGAATGGTAAATTCATTCTCCCTGTAGAAAAAATGCTTGAGAGGAGATATGATAGCAGTATACCTCAATGGTGATTCCAGGAAGAAAACTTTTCAGTCTCAGGGATTGTAAGTGGACACTGGGCCACACAATGAAATTGTAGGAGAAGCGGTTTAACCTTAAGCCATGTAGGGGGGTTTTCACTGTCAGGGCAATAAGGATGTGAAACTCTTTTCCACACTTGGTGGTGTCAGCAGAGAGTATTGATATTTTTAAAATACTCTTGGATGTGCATCTTAGTGAACACAATATACAGGGATATGGGAAATGATTATCAACATTGACACACACGCACCTACACGAGTTGAACCAAACATCGATTTAACAGTTTCAAAAAAACAGTTACATTCCTGGCATGCCAGGATTGCTAACTGTCACATTGACTTGTGCACTTAACCAAACTGTGAAACCATCAAATGGTTTGTGCCTTAACTAATCATATGTGCAGCACCATGGCAGTTGCAGATCAAACAGAGGCTAAGATGGCAGCTTCCTTAGTTAAAAAGGATAGGAGGGTTTAGTTCTGCTTTAAAATAACACTTAGTTTTGTTTGACTTAGCAAAGTGGTGTAGCCACATATGAATTTCATATATAGCTCCATCAACAATTGCGTGTCGTGAAAGGGAATCTTGATATCTGTCTATCTATCTATCTATCTATCTATCTATCTATCTATCTATCTATCTATCTATCTACATACAGTGTTTATTTTTAACTAAGTGTCTAAAATAAAGGTGTCTGAACCACGGTGAAGATCTAATGTAAGGCAAATATTTTAGTATGCCTTACTTTTGTACTAAATTTCTGTGAAACACACACACACACACACTGTATTTGCTCTGTGTGGTACATTGAGTATAACATTGAATGACACACTCAAGTTTGCTGAATGATAGATAGAACAAGATAACTGAACCTGCTTAACTCCCACTCCTTTTCTGTAAATATTAGGTGGTATGCCAACTAACCAGTATAAGCTTGCTGCACTCTAAATTAGAACAAGTCCTGGCAGCTATAAGTGAGCATATCCATCGCTTGCAATCATGATAAAAGATGATAATGATGATGATGACAACAACGTTAATGATGATATTGACGATGATGCATTGTAGCAGAGCTGTGACAGTGAAGGATAATGGCCCCAAGCAGCACTGAGTGGATGTGTCCAGCACGTGCGAACATAAAAAATGCAATACTTTTCTTAAGCACCAATTCATCAGTTTAGCGGTTAGCCTGATTGGGAAGATCTAATTATGTTTTCACATGTGCAGTAACTTGGAAGTCCATCAGCAGTCCCATCATTTGGTCTTGAAAGATGCCTGACGAATTGCATATTCATAACAGTGCAGTCAA
Organism: Glandirana rugosa; assembly: GCA_018402905.1. Classification (NCBI taxonomy): domain Eukaryota; kingdom Metazoa; phylum Chordata; class Amphibia; order Anura; family Ranidae; genus Glandirana; species Glandirana rugosa. The sequence continues at coordinate 683,912 of BLSH010007734.1, forward strand.
GTAGTATATTGTATAAGTATAAAGAAAAGCAATCTTTCTGGAAAGGAATTCTGCTAAGCTCTGCATGTGCAATGTTGAGCTGCTTTCTAGACATCTCTAATTATAGAACGTGTCTGTCTTCAGTAAATAGACTTCTATATTCTCAAGCCTTCAGGGTACAGGATTTCCTGTTCTCAACATCCAAGTTTTGTGTACACATAGCTTGCTAGGTGTGAATTAGGTATCATAAGATTTCAACAAGCAAGCGCTAAGTTTTAAGCCTAATTATGTATGCAGTGATTGTAAACAGTAATTTTATAAAGTTAGAGGGTAAGCTTCTTATTTTAAAAAGCCACGTAAAAAAAAGAAGCAGGATGATTAACAAAATGTTAATTGCCATATGTGGTATGTAATTGAAAATGTGATAATTGCCTTATAATTTCAGACATTAGTGCACCATTCACTCCCTCTACAACTATGTGGGTTTTTCTTTAGGGAAGATTAAAACCTGCTGTAAATTAACAGTTCTACATTTGCAGAGACAATTAATGTTTCTTAGCTTAAACTCACCTCAAACAAACAGTATGCTTCAAGGTTCATTTTAATCTAAATACAAAAAGACTAACTTAAATGATTTCTCTGGAAGGAATGCAAAAAATAAATGAAGGCATTGACCTTTTATCTCATAATAATTATACTATAATCCTAATCTAGGAGCCATCAAATACTTTTCTATAACATCAATAAGTATAAAGTCTTAGAGTGACTAAGTAATGGTCGTAATGGACATATTAAGAACAGAAACAAACTGATGATATTTTTTTATAGGTTGGAGGTCACTAAGTGGCGATAAATAAATTCCATTCAGGTGCATCAGATTTAGGTGCAGAGGATTTGGTGCATTGCAGTCTGTTTATTCTTCATAATGTTTGCATTATTATTAAAATGGTTTTCTTTTTGACAACTCTATTCACTGTGGTAATTATTCGATTAAGGCTTGAAGTTATAGAGTAGGTTCAGTTTTAGGGTTTGGTTTAGGGGTAGGTTCAAGCTAACCACTTGACCTCCGGAAGATTTACCCCCCCCCCTTCATGTCCAGGCCACATTTTGCGAAATGGCACTGCATTACTTGACATTACATTAACTGACAATTGCGTGGTCATGAGCATAATACCAATAAGCATATATTGATAGGTTTACACAAACATTATAGTGTCTACAAACTTTGGGATATATACTGGAATTTTTATTTGTTTTATTTGTGGACAATCAGACACTAAATAACACTTTTGACACTTTGTGGGAACCAGTGATACCAATACAGTAATCAGTGCTCAAAAATATGCATTGTCACTACACTAATGACACTGGCTTGAAAGGGGTTAAACATCTAGGGTGATCAAGAGTTAGATGTGTGCCTAGCCAGTGTTTGTGTTTACTATGTGTGTTGCTTTTACTAGTGGAAGAGATGGATTTTAGTTCCTGACTTTCAGAATCCATCCCTCCCCCCCGTCAGAACAAAACTCTGCCTTGTTTATATAGGTAGAGCTCTGTTCTGAGTCTTGCCTGACGATCAAGGGTGCCGGCAGACACTGAGTGCCTGGCACCCTCAGATCAGCTTCTGCTGGGAATAACCACAGTAGAAGCGCTCCCCCCCCCCCTGCAGTGTTCATGCATTCCCTGCATGCGCACATACATGATCACTTATATATACATGATTCTGTGCACAGCTGCCACCCTGTAGCAGTAAAACTGATATAGAGCAGTCAGCAAGTGGTTAAGTAGGGGATAAACCAAAAGTTAGGTTTAGGGGATAGGTTGAACTTTACTGATAAATTTAAGAGTTGGGTTAAATTAAGTGTCAAGAGTTACTTTGAAGTTAACTGCATGACTCTAAAGCAGTATAAACCCCAAAAACAAAATTTTATTGTGATGAAGGTTACCGGTCCTTAAATGTGCATTCGTTCCCTTTTTTTATTTTCTCCTATCAAAGAAAGGACTACCCTAGTACTACCTAATTCTAATCAATCTAATCAAGCTCTTCTTTATGTTTAATTAATTGCTACACTTTCATTCTGTCCTAAAGAAGAGATTGTTATCAGTGAAACATGTTAAGAAAGAGAAAGAGGGGCAACTTCACCAAAGGCCCTTGTTACTGTACCACATATTGTAAAGGCTTTGATATCCAAATATAGGCCAATTTGTGGTTGCAGAAAGAACTGGGTGGTTGCTTGCGTGGTTTGCAACATATATATATAAATACAGTATATCTATATATAGTATATATATGCTTTTTGGGTATAGAGTTTGAAGGTTATTTACTAAATACTAATTTGCAAGTGCAGTTGCTCCAGAGCTTAGTAAATTAGGAGGAACTCTGCTGACTTTCATCATACAATTGTAAGCAAAAATGCAGTTTTTTATTTTACTTTATTTGCATGTTATTCTTTGCAAGGTGAAGCTTTACCTCATTTACTAAGTCCTGGTCCCTTGCAGAATGCAACTGCACTTGCAAAGTGCACAGTCTATTTGCCTTTGGTAAATGAACCCCAATGATTCAGTAGATAGACTTAGTTTCAACACCCAAGAATTACCTTGTGGAAATGCTGATATGGCTGCTTCCCTCAGAGCCTAACTGCATAGATTATTCTTTTCTTTTTTTTTCCGTAACTGATCTCCTTTTCATTTATTGTCATTTTCTGATGAAAGAAGTCACATATTTAAATTAATAGTTTTGAAAAAGTATTTATAACTCATTATGCGTATCTCTCTGCTATCTCTATTTTTCTCCATACTGTAGAGTATATACAATGTTTGTCATTTCGTTGCATTCCTTGCGGTGAAGCTAAATGTCCGATAATTGTTGCTCTGTGAGATGCATGCAACGAGCTTTATATGCCAGGATGAATGTGACTTTGTGCCTGCCCAGAACGATGGATCAGCTTACGATTTCCCCAGCTGCAAAGGTATTAAATGCTAACTAGATCTATTTGTGTGATCAGTGTACTGTGTCTAACACACCCAGCCAAACCTTAGATCTAAAGAAGTGAAAATACCTATCTTTCCTTCAGTTAAGACAGTAATAAGCACATACCCTTCACTAGTCAATTATCACTCACATACCTTAGCTTAACTATTATTAACTGTCTTCATAACAATGCTATATATTGTTGAGAGGAGCTCGCAATGGATTTTGCATATGCGACAGGGCATTGCATACGTGTTTCTTGTAAAATATTGTGAATTCTAAATATATACTCTTTTTACTGCCTGTGTACTCTGTATGCCTAACCAGAATAAAAGGAAAAAAAAAGAAAATACAAAGAAAAATGAATCTCATGTATTCCTCTGACAAGAGTGAAGATGAATGAAAAGTACCGTAGGCATTTTTTGAATCAAATAGTTCACAGGGTTATTGATCTACTACAAGAATGCTCTGTAAAACCAATGTGATGTAAACATGGCAAAAAGAATAGAAACACAACAGAGAAGGTGGCAAAGAAAGGGAATGTATTTGTTCTTTTGAGCACATACCTGTTCTTTGATTACTTTTAATTAGTATATGTTATATTGATGACCGCGATTTAGTTAACACAATCTAAACCAGGATTTTACTTAACATTCACTTGGATAAACTATTCATTGCAAATAGGTAGAGATGGATTGTATTCATATGCCATATAATATGACATTAACTCAGTTAAGGTTTTTAAATTGATTAAATATTTGTAGATACACTGATATGATATTCATTCATATAAATGTGAACTCTAAGCAGATAAAAAAAAACACACAGTAATCCAGTATTGTATTCGTTATTACATTCTTAAAGAGAAGTATGGGGTTAGTCTTTTTTCCCAATCATACTTAACTAGGTGGATGTAGCATCAGTCCAATGCTGCATCTGTCCCCCCACCAGCTCTAACACTGAGAACCCAGCGATCTAACACCACCGATCGCTCGGTTCTCAGGGCTTCCTAAGCAGAGAGCTGTAGACTGTCAGTCACTGCTCACTGCTCTGCCCCCCGTGCTCAGTGGAGCACTGGGCTGTGGAGGGGATGGGAGCAGCCGGCTCAGGCTCTCAGTGGCTCGCTGAGAGTCTGAGCCGAGTGCCGGTCCAGGCATGTGGGTGGATCCCAACTTTTACTGCCATTTTGCCATTACTGCCAACTTTACTGCAACAATCTTGCCCCAGCTTGGACCAGCTCTGTGACGTCAGCTGATAGCAGGCTTCAGCCCGCTGTCTACTGAAAAGGAGTCACAGCAGTGTAGAACGAACTGCACTCCTATGACACACAGGAGAAGTACAGCCAAACAAGCTTTGGCTGTACTTCTCCTTTCATTTTTCATTTTAGAGCAGAAGCAGTGTAAGTACCCATATTGAACTTGTTATCAGCCAGTTGCAGGCCCTGTACAGCAGAGCCTAGACTGGAGGAGGGAGAAGCCAATCAATTGTGCTGCAGTGCAAAGAGCATTCTGATAGGAGAGAACAGAGTGACAGAGAAATGAGCCCAGCAGTCTACAGTTTCTACTTCCTAGTATCCTGGAAGATCACTAAAGCTGGGTATCTCCATTTATTTATTTTTGTTCAGCCAGCAGACTGAATTTAAAAAAAATTGATTCCTCCATCCACAAAAACTATGGCATTGGATTCTGACAATGTCAGATCACACTGATCAGCGGCAGCCAAATTGCTGCAGACGCTGATAGATGAAAGTCTTCCCGCATGGTCTTTCAACAGGGGTTGATCAACAGATCGACTTCTGTTGAACAGGGAGGGCCACACACAGATTGAAATTCATCTGGTCCCTGCAAAATTTACTTAATTGTGATCAGCCTGTACCCACCTTAAGAGATGATGAATTGCAGCAGAGAAAAACAGATCTCCTCCATGCCAGACAAAGTTTTGTGATGTGGCAGAGCTGTTTAAATCTTGGAACTTAGTGGACAGAAATACAAATCATTTATCTGTGTATTTAGCGGCTTGCCTGGAGTTCAGCTTTAAGTTTTTGAAATGTTTTACTTTAAATGTTTGCAAAGGTAGAATTAAAAATAATTTCCTGAAAGGCACAGATAGTCTGTACAAAGTGTAACACCACACTGGGACCCTGTAATTACATATGATGAATGCAAAAGTGCAGCTTTGGATTGCTGACTGTGAATAAATCCATGGACGGTCTATAAAAAGTGTTTTTTTTTTATTGTCCATGTCTATTTTTTCTTTGTTCAAAAAAATCAGCTAAATAGCTGCAGTTTCAAACATCTAAGTCACTTGATATCCAAGCCTGTTTTTCATTACTTTTGAATGCAATGCCTCCAGACCACCACCAGCTAATTCCTACTCAGAAACCACAGAGATAAAGTAGGGAGTTGGGTGAGAGATGTTAAGCAACTGCGAGGCAGTTGCCTACCTTGGGTTACATCAAGGGACCATGTTGGATTTTTACATTGGTTCCACACAATGTTCCTGGAATCTCTTGTAGCAGGGAGCTGGCTATCTTACCTGCAGTATCAGATGACATTCTGCAACATTGATGCAGTGAGACTATTTCCCTATAGTGTCAGCTAAGACTCAGGGGTTGATTTACTAAAACTGGAGAGTGCAAAATCTGATGCAGCTCTGTATGGTAGCCAACCAGCTTCTAACTTCAGCTTGTTCAATTAAGCTTAGACAAAAAAAGTGGAAGCTGATTGGTTTTTATGCAGAGCTGCACCAGATTTTGCACTCTCGAGTATTAGTAAATCAATCCCTCAGTGTCACCACATCCTGCCAGCAGGGTGATTATCACCAGGGAGCAAAGCATACAGGTAATTGTAGTCCCAGAGCTCAATTTACACATTCTATTGAACTGCTGGGGAACTACAACTACCAGCCGGCTGGCGAAGAAGAACAGATTTCTGGGAGAGCTTATAAAGAGGCTGTGCTAGGCCTAGATCTCTCTCTTGGGATGCCAGCCTGGATCTGCAATCAGAATCACACAGCAGCTGATCTGTCAGGAAGCCAGGAACCAGAAGGAGAGCTTGTGAAGTCATCTCCATCATCACCAGCATCCCACATTTGCAGTATTGGTAAGTGGGCATCTGCCCATCCATTCACATAGACACTGTACACAGGCACCACTGTCTTCATTCACCTCACTGTTACTTGTAGTTCCACAGCATACAATACCTTTATACAAGCAGTCGTTGGGATCTCAATTCCATCTTGCCAGCACAGGAAGATTCTGTTTCTCTAATTATAAAGCCAAGTCAGTCAACTTGCTTTGCTCTGCTATTCAGGAATTCTTCACATAGAATTTTCATAAAGGCTAGCTGAAGACCAAAGGATTGCATCTTTGAAATACAGGACTACCTTAAAACCTCCCCACCCATTACAGGGATTGCTTTCACTGTGCTCAGAGCTTAAATTTGCCTATAACTCTCTGAAAAGAACAGGTTAAATTTCCTTGCAGTTAACTGTTGTTGAAGGTTTATGACATTGCATTTATTATTTCCACCTGTGTGTTGAGGAACAGAAGGGAGCGGTCTGACATAGCTGAAAGCTATTTCTCTGCCCTTCTGCTGCTTGTTCACATGGCCATGTATATGCATATGTGTGTATAAGAGATGATTATGTTCAGGTATTCATCATATTTGATCATTTGATATTCTTCCATGATGGTTGCCATTTCACTATTAGTGACATTCAACTTGAAATATTATTCTAAAGTGTAAGTTTATGTTTTTCACCTTTAACTGACTTTATCATATCAGTAAACATACCTTATGGTCTACCACAGTTTGTGTTTCTTTCTACTGCTAAGTTTTGCCCTAATACTGCATATTATGCATGCCAGAGGGGTTGGGACTGTTCTTGAGGTTGAGGCAGAGTACGGAACCAAAAATACTTAAGCGGCTCCTACAGGGGTAGCACTACACTCTATTGTTTGGTTAGGACGAGAGGAGAGTTCCAAGAAGAGGGTGCCATTAGTTCGCATCACACTGCAGCAGGAACGTAACAGAAAGCCAGGGTGATTGGAGATTCCATTGTTCTACACCACCATTAACTAACCCTTTAATTGCATATGCCTGACTATATTGAAAAATATTATAGTAACCAACAGACTGGGGCACTTCTCACTCCCCAGTCTGCTTTCAGCTGCACTTTAATACGCTCTATCAGAAAGGCTCTGGACACTGAGGAGATGGAATTGTACAATAAACATTAAAAATCTTCTGCCCTATCCTTTTGATCTTTTCATTCTTTTTGTTTTCTGTCCCACTCTTCTTGCAGAACATAGACACGTGACCTGCATTTCAGAGTAAGCTCACCAGGTACCAAAATTATATATGCAGTCTCTTGTAATTAAACCCCAATATGACAAAACAGACTTGTAATCCTATTTTTTTTTAACATGATTTCTTCATGACAACCTGTTGGAATGTAACAATATTCAGAAGAGGCCCTTTCTTTGCAAATGTGTTAACCCCTTCCCACCCAGCACTGGCATCCTTTTAACTGGGCTTCTGCTCCTGAATGGCAGGAAGAACTGCCCACTCATGCGACCACTCTGATTAGCTGTCACAGTGGTCACATGATCAGGAGCCAGTCCCACTGGCTCCAGATCATTACTAGAGACTGGGAGCTGTCTGACAGCTCAGGCTCACTGTGATGGAAGTGCACAGTGAGTGAATTCTCAGCACAGAAACCTTGGCCCTCCATGGATGTACAGCGTGTGGGTGTTATAGCCCACCCTTTTTGTTTTCGCACATATGCGTTACATGTGCGAAATAAGGTTAATTGACATTCCTGATTACTAACCATTATAAGGCTATAAAAGACAGACCTTTCAACTTCCATTTCATATGCTCAATGTTATGTGCCTATAGCTGCTTAGTCCTAGCTATGCTCTAGGATGCACTGAGCAACACCAATAATAATAAAAGAAAAGTCATATTTGTCAGCATGTCTCAAATAAAGTTTGCCCCATGGAAACTAGATTCAGAATTTAATTCCCAAGCTATTTGTAGTTTGAGAAAGAATGCCAGTAGCACAACATAAAATCCTTATTTTAGACATTTTTAGTACTGATATGCGCGATGAAGTTCAAGTAGCTCTCAGTTTTGAACTTACTATATGGCACTGTTGTTGTGACAAATTCATAAAGGAATACTGCCATATCAGTAATAAGTATATGGAACACACAGGTAAATAAGACATCTTCCATAAATCGTTGAGTGTGTTGCACGGGTAATTATTATGTCCCATCTTTGAGACATTCCTGTGACAAAATTTGTCTTGCAGTTCCACTGGAACTGATATTTAATGTAATTGCGTTATTCTCCCACCTTCTGCAAATAGCTTAACTGTTTGTTAAACTCATCAATTTCACAGGAGAGATGCTTGTGAGAGTTCTTTTTGAGTTGCAACAGATTCATATATACCTTACAGACATATATGAATCTGTTGCAAGTTCCAACATTTGTCACACTACTGTGAGAAATATTTCTAAAGAGTATTTATTACTCTCTTTATAAAGTGTCTTGAATTTGCTTGCTATATGCCTTTGCATCCAAAATGGGCAATTCTCTTATAAGAATCTAGGTTTTTTGTAGACCATTCTCCTACATATTAGGATCAGCAGACACTATAAATAATGGTAATACTATTGGAAAAAATAATATAGCGCTTTCCTTATGAAAACAATATTTAGCATAGGGATTTTAACTAGTCTAGCAATTATGTTAATTTAAACTGGGAAAGATAGTATTTCCAAAGTCAATCAAACCTCAGCGCTCACTCCGATACTAATGGTATTTCTAGCAATGCTGCTCTCCTTGGGCAGGGAAACTCCAAATCACTATAAAGAAAAAAAGGAGGGTGCAAACGCCTAGTGCATTACCTTTGCATTACCTTATAGAGGAAGAAAGTAATTGAAACTACTCTACACCATCACATACTTGCTAATATTATATTCCACCCATAAGAGAAATTTACAAAAGTGCCTGTAAATAGAGAAATGCAAACCATCTGATTATTATTTTACAAATGATTACTGAGTTGCTGTTATAAATATCTTAGCGAGGAAAGAAGAGAAAATGTGTTAATTTGAAATATCTTGACTAGAATAGATCAGTACATGCACGTGGTTAGTGAACTTTTGGTTTAAAAGCATGGTGTATTTCACGACATTGAGTGACTACTGCTTTCATCCTTTTCAATACCATCTTTCTATAGGCAAGAGCCAATGAATCCAGTGCAGAGAATATAAATCTCAAGCACCACTTTAATCTCAAGTTCACTGTATACCCACTGGTCATGCATTTAAACCGAGTGTGTATCATAGAGATTCAGAATGATTCTTGGTGTGAATATTATAGTTTACTGATGTGTAATGATTATCCATCACAACATGTTATTTAAAACTGTAAAAAAAAAAGTAATAATAAAAATATAGATTTGAAGAATAAAAGCAAACCATATGTGTGTGCAGGCAAGTTAGTGCAGCAACTAGAAAAAGATCCATACAACTGCTATGATAACTTAGTATAAAAATTTGTAAAAGATATATGGAGTCAGTGTATAATTTTATTGACATTATTATGACTCATTTATATAACAATTCTATCTTCCTTGGCACTATATAAAATGAAAGCATGAAAGGGTTGGGGCAATAATACTGAAGAAAATACAAATAAATGAAACAATAGGGAAAAGCCCTAACTAAATAAGCTTACAGTCTAAAAGAAAAAGCAAGAGATACAAAATGAGAAACAAAATGGCAAACATACTGTTGCAGGAACAGCAGAAACCCAGAAAACAATTATGTATGGATAACAATTTTGTGGTATACCTGTCTGAAAAGGTGTGTTTTGAGGCTTCATTTAAAGACTTGGAGTGGTGGTATATATTTTATAACTCATGGAAAGAAATTACAGAGAAAGGGAGCTGAACAAGACCATTCCTGGAAAAAGTTGTGGATGAAGATAAATGTTTGCAAATGAAGACTCTGGTTGACTGATTAAATGGTGAATAAATATGCCATATAGGAAGGTACCAGACAGGGTTGGGACAAAAATTTGGCCCTGGACTTCATCCAGACTGGCCCACTTTAATTTTGCAAACACGCACAAAAGCGACTGAAGAAGTGAAGTAGAGGGGCTAACGTCATTCAGGAACATTGCTACAGCCTCATTGGCTGGAATTTAAGAAACGAGGCCCCATACAGACTACCTGACAGGGCCCAAAAAATACATGAAAATCATTATTAGTGGACACAAACATTCCGTCATACAAAAAAAACATACTGTAAATTCCATCTTCAAGCCAAAATTCTCCCCAAACAATAATGCACATATTCCACCAACTCACAGTTCCAATCCCCCTCCCAGCACAAATCCCCCCCTCCAGCTCAAATCCCACCCAAATTCCCTCTCCTTGTACAAATCTCCCTCACTCCAAAAATTCACCAGCACAGCACACATCAAACCTTCTATCCTAGCACAAATCTTCTCCCCCCCAAATCTCGACTGCCAGCACAAATCCCCCCTGATCCCTCCTAGTAGCCCCGAATTCCCCCACCCACTCCTGGCACAAAATCCCCCATCTCCCCTCCCAGCAAAAATCTTCTTACTTCAATCCCCCTCTTAGGACAAATTTCCACAAATCCATTCCTCTTACGCAACCCCCTCTAAGTTACTCTTCCCAGTACCAATTTTTCCACTAATCCCCCCCAGCACCAGCATCCCCTCTCCTGGCTCAACCATCCCCCCAACCCTCCTCCTAGCATATATCCCCATCCATAAATCTCCATTACTTTTCCCAATACACCCACCCCTTTTCCCAACTTACAAGGGAAAAGCACTACAAAATCAGTAGGAAGTGCACTGTGTTGTGCTCTCCCCTCCTCTCAGAAGAGCATTTATCTACACTCAGTATACATCACATGAGACCAGATCTTACTGTACATCGCATTGTACTGCCCACATACACTGCCCCCTATCTCCTCCGATGTGGATAGGGGGTGCTGGGTGTATATACAATGCAATGCGATCTACAGTAACAGTGATCCGAAGTCTCATGTGCTGTATAGTGGAACGCTCTTCTGACACAGGAGGGGGAAGCACAATACAGCACATTTCCTGCTGGAGGTCTCTGCTCTCTGCTCCAGCCTCCTTGTCCTGGCTGTGGGTGGGGGTGCAGGAAGGAGCGCAGTGGCGGCCAGGCTCATTCTCAAAGAAAGGGGCGGCTTGGGCCCTCCAGCAGCTAAAAGCCAGTGGGAGGGGGAGAAACCTGGGTGAGAGACATGGAGGGCATTGTTCTCCACTAATTCTCCTGCTGTCTGAGCCCCCTGAGTGCCAGGGCCCCCTATCAGCGACCCTGTTTATGGGCAGTACAGCGGTGCTCAAATTAATGGCTGCATGAGCCATGCAGCCATTACTTTGACAGGCTGTCCAGTGGCATCTCCAGCTTTCATATTTGGGGGGCATATGGGGGGACTGGGACAAAAGTAGGGGGTCAACCATAAAACGCAATTTTATATATATGTATTTCAAGAATAGAATGTATTTCAGAGGTCATCAGTGCAGCCTCACCAGTGCATGGTGATTAGAAAGAGGAGCAGGAAGGGGGGCGAGCACCTACAGATTTCACAGAGTGGGGATCTCCTACTTACCTGGTGGCCACTGTCATGAGAAGTCCCGCCTCCTGGTTGGGCTCCTATGATAGACTGCACAGAGTGGCTGTGCTATGTAATTGGGAGATCTGTGTAATCTGGCGACATTTACCCCCCTCTGTCCCAGCTTGCAGGGACAGACTTGGCCCGGGGACAGTGTCCTCCTTTTGGGGACTGTCCCTGGAAAGTGGGGACTTCTTGTCACCCTAGGCTAGTGGCTAGCAGGCCCCAAGGGCAGCGGCTAGCAGGACCCACAGGTCAGTGGCCAGCAGGATCCAAGGGTCTGCGGCCAGCTCTCAGCAGGACCCACAGCATGTGGGTCCTGCTAGGAGCTGACTGTGGACCTGTGGGTTCTGCTGGCCACTGACCTGTGGGTCCTGCTGGGAGGAGACTGTAGCCTATGGATCCTGCTGGCTGCTGGCCTGTGGGTCTTGCTGGGAGCTGACCATGGCCTGTGGGTCCTGCTGGCCTGTCCTTCTGGAAGGACCCACAGGTGACTGGCCAGCAGGACCCACAGATCCACGGCCAGCTCCCAGTAGGATTCCCAGGCCATGGGCACTGGGTCCAGGGTAAATGAGGTGTATTGGAGAGATAGATGGGATAATCATGTGGGGGTCAGCTGGGGGTGTCAAGGTCTCTCACCTCAGCTATGGGCTGAATCAGCAGCTGCCAGCTAAGGTTCAGAGCTCAGCAGGACAGGCCCTGCTTCTTGCACAGCCTCCTCCAGTTGTGGGGGGTGGGTGATGCTCCTGCCATCCCCTGGGGTCAACTTCTGGTGTGTGCACACTGCACAGTGTACTGCAGCCACCAGCAGCGCACCCAGGCAGGCCAGACCAACAACGCCAAGAGATCTGACCGTGGCAACCAGGACTCCAGAAGTTGTAGCTCTCTCATTAGGCTCAGGCTGGCTGCACTGCTCCCCAGACTCCACCCAGCAGGGAGCTTCTGGTGAACTACAATTCCCATAAACAACAGCGGTGGCTGGCGGCCATCACGTGACATCACCTAGCCTGACTTCCTCGAGGCTCCAGGAGACTGACACAGACAAGTGGTAATGAATCAGTCAGACAGCCACAGCCCCCACCGCTATATGAGTTGCGGGGGCACTTTGGGGTGCACACAGTAATATTGGGGGGTCATGGCCACCTCAGCCCCCCCAGTGATGCCACTGAGGCTATCACTGAAACCGGCCCACTGAGCCATTGGCCCACCGGAAAGCTCCCGAACGTCCTGATGGCCAGTACATGCCTAGTACCAGACAGTTATGTGTTAGAACTAGGACCCTTAATTGTATTCTGTGGGGAGCCAGTGCAAAGACTTACGCTGGATACACATTATACAATTCCCTTTAGATTTTTTCCTTTAGATCTACCAACACCATATAATATAAGGTCAAACCTTAAGAGTTTCAATTTGTATGCAATCAGGCAGGCCCTTGCACTACATGGTTTTGTGGAGTGTGTGTATATGTGTTATACAGGGTGGTTGGTGATATTAACTACCTGTTTGTGGCACATTAGTATATGTGAGGGGGAAACTTTTCAAGATGGGTGGTGACCATGGCGGCCATTTTGAAGTCGGCCATTTTGAATCCAACTTTTGTTTTTTCAATAGGAAGAGGGTCATGTGACACATCAAACTTATTGGGAATTTCACAAGAAAAACAATGGTGTGCTTGGTTTTAACGTAACTCTATTCTTTCATGAGTTATTCACAAGTTTCTGACCACTTATAAAATGTGTTCAATGTGCTGCCCATTGTGTTGGACTGTCAATGCAACCCTCTTCTCCCACTCTTCACACACTGATAGCAACACCGCAGGAGAAATGCTAGCACAGGCTTCCAGTATCCATAGTTTCAGGTGCTGCACATCTCGTATCTTCACAGCATAGACAATTGCCTTCAGATGACCCCAAAGATAAAAGTCTAAGGGGATCAGATCGGGAGGCCTTGGGGGCCATTTAACTGGCCCACGACGACCAATCCACTTTCCAGGAAACTGTTAATCTAGGACCTGACACCCATAAAGTGGATTGGTCATCGTGGGCCAGTTGAATGGGCCCCAAGGTCTCCCAATCTGACCCCCTTAGACTTTTTATCTTTGGGGTCATCTGAAGGCAATTGTCTATGCTGTGAAGATATGAGATGTGCAGCACCTGAAACTACAGATACTGGAAGCCTGTGCTAGCATTTCTCCTGCGGTGTTGCTATCAGTGTGTGAAGAGTGGGAGAAGAGGGTTGCATTGACAATCCAACACAATGGGCAGCACATTGAACACATTTTATAAGTGGTCAGAAACTTGTAAATAACTCATGAAAGAATAAAGTTATGTTAAAACCAAGCACACCATTGTTTTTCTTGTGAAATCCCCAATAAGTTTGATGTGTCACATGACCCTCTTCCTATTGAAAAAGTTGTATTCAAAATGGCCGACTTCAAAATGGCCGCCATGGTCACCACCCATCTTGAAAAGTTTCCCCCCTCATATATACTAATGTGCCACAAACAGGAAGTTAATATCACCAACCATATCCATATAAATGGCCCACCCTGTACATTTGCACCTTGCTGTGCATTTCTTGCACAAAATTAAAAAGTGCGTCTACATTGCCAGTTTAAAAAATAATATAAATTTGTGCTAAATAGTACTTTTGCATCCAAAATGAGGAGAGCGTCAAATAAGGGACGTGGTCGTGGTGCTGCTGGTGTTGGTGGTGTTGGTGAAGCCCCTGTTGCAAGTAGAGGATGTGGTCGATCTGTGCCAGCTACACGCACAAGTGAAACACCTTCCTCAGGTGCGAGTAGCCGACAGAACCTTCAACGTTATATGGTAGGCCCGAATGCCGCTCAACGAATGTTGAGGCCAGAACAAATACAGGCGATAGCAGATTATACCATGGTACATTTTATATGGAAAAAGTGAACCCATGCTAGAACATCTCTGGGTTTGTCTGCAGATAGTGATCTTTTTTTTTTTTTAATATGTCTCAATATTTTGTGGGCTACTCCAATTAGAAAAAAAAAACCAAACAAACAAAAAACAGTGTTGGCTACCTCCTCCTCCTCCACCGCCACTTCCACCTACACTGCCACTGTCAGATTAAACCATGGTACATTTTATATGGAAAAAGTGAACGCATGCTAGAACCTCTCTGGGTTTGTCTGCAGATAGTGATCTTTTTTTTTTTAATATGTCTCAATATTTTGGGGGCTACCCCAATTAGAAAAAAAAAAAACAAACAAACAAAAAACAGTGTTGGCTACCTCCTCCTCCACCGCCACTTCCACCTACACCACCACGGTCACCGCCTCCTCAACCTCCTACTCCACATACACCTCCTCCTCCATTTTTAGTGATTTTACGTTATTTCCCTATCCACATTTGTTTGCAGGGCACTTGTCCTACTCTTACACCCATTTTGCTTCCTTTTGCAGCCCTCTAGACCTTTCCAGGGCTTTTTTAGAGCCATTTTAGTGCCCAAAAGTTTGGGTCACCATTGACTTCAATGGGGTTCGGGGTCAAGTTTGGGGCTAAACTCAAACTTTTTTGCGAAGTTCGGCGAACCCACCGAACCCGAACATCCAGGTGTCCGCTCAACTCTACTCAACATTAATTCTGTTCCTTGTGGTCCCAGTCATGATGAGCAACCTCTCATTAAAGGACAATTTACATGAGAGAATTACTTATTTATACAGCTTGCATCAGGGGTAGGCAACCTGGGGCCCTCCAGCTCTTGCAGAACTAAAAGTACCATCATGCCTCTGGGAGTAATTGTAACTGCCAGCCTTGCAATGCCTCATGGGAAATGTAGTTCCACAACAGCTGGAGGGCTACTGGTTGCCTACCCCTGGCTTACATCATTTCTAAGCTATGCTTTGTTTGAAACATTTAGGCCTCATACACACACACAGACATTTTTACAGCCGTGTTTTTGAGCTTTTTTACAGCTTAAAAACGGCTCTCCATGTTATTCAATGGCCTCATACACACGCAGACGTTTTTGAGCTGTAAGTGGCATAAGCGTTTTTAAGCTCCAAAAAACCCAGGACCAGCGCACTCTGAGGCTCCAGCGCCTAGAGCTTTAAAAATGCAAATGCTGGTAAAGGCTCAAAAACACGGTTTAACATTGTATATACAGCGTTAAGCCTCGTCAGGCATTTCTCTATCTCTATTCAAAATCAATGGTTCCCTATGGGAGCCCATTGTTTTGAATAGATGTCGCACCAGAAGTCGGATCGTGATGATCTGACTTGCAGTGCGACTTGTGAGTTGAGGATCTTGAGGGGGAACCTCCGTAAAAATGAAAAATAAAAATTTGCATGGGGTTCCCCCCAAGAGATACCAGGCCCTTCTGTCTAGTATGGATTTTAAGGGGAAACCCCATGCCCCAAAATCCATACCAGACCCTTATCCGAGCACGCAGCCCAGCAGATCAGGAAAGGGGGGTGGGCGAACTGCATGCTCTCAACATGGGGGGGTTGGGTGCTTTGGGGCAGGGGAGTCCTGGCCCCCCACCCTATGTGAATGAGTATGGGGTACATTGTACCCCTACCCATTCACCTAAAAAAAAGTGTAAAAAACAAAAACACACTACACAGGTTTTTAAAGCATTTTATTAAATCAGCTCCAGCATCTTCTCCCTCTCCAGCTCTTCTCCCTCTCTGGTGTCTTCTCTTCTCCCTCTTTTTGCTCTTTTGCCAGGTCTTCTCGACTGTCTTCTCCCTCTGTTCTTCTTCCAATGTTAACTTGACACGATCTCCAGCACAAATGCTGGCTCCGTGCTGTGCATTGACTTATATTGGCATGGAACGGGGCCACCCATTGACGTCATCTGGAGAAGATAGCGGAGAAGACCCGGCAAAAAAGCAGAAGATTGCACATGGAGGGAGAAGACCCTGCAAAAGAGCAGAAGAAAGAAGATCTCTGGAGCTGCCTTAATAGAATACTTTAAAAACCTGTGTAGTGTGTTTTTTTACACTTTTTTTTAGGTGAATGGGTAGGGGTAAACATCAACATGGGGACAAGGTGCTTTGGGGGGGCACAGGCCCCCCTGCCCCAAAGCACCTACCCCCATGTTGAAGGCATGTGGCCTGGTATGGTCCAGGGGGGGCTCTCGCTTGCTCCCCCTTTCCTACCTGCCAGATTTTGGGGGGACCCCGTGCCATTTTTATTTTGGTGTGGGGGTTCCCTTTAAAATCCATATCAGACTGAAGGCTCTGGTATCTCTTGGGAGGGAACCCCGTGCATATATTTTTTTCCATTTCTGCAGGGGTTTCCCTTCAAGATCCTCAGCACACATGTCGCACGCATCATGGTCCGACTTCTGGTATTACTTCTATTCAAATCAATGGGCTCCCATAGGGAACCATTGATTTTGAATAGAGACAGAGAAATGTGGTTAAATGCTAGAGCTGAAAAACATGCATTGAAGCTAATGCAAAACGGTGATAAAATCACCTTTTTAACGCTGCTTTTTTCCTGGTGCCGGTACTAGCTTTACAGCTCATTTTTTTAAATGCCTGTTTGTATGTAGCCTCAACATGATTTTTAAAATAGTCCACTTAAGCCCCACAATTCATAATGGAAAGTTAACAGATACAAGCAGATTATAATGTCTCTCCCTTCTGCACAGTTTATTCTGCCTTATACCTAGCATACACACACTAATGTACACACTCTTACACACACAAATACAATCAGATACATGTGAGTGCACATACATACAAACAACACACACATACACACGCAGACTGTCCCTCAAACCTCTACAGTTCCTCTTCTTCTTGCTCAAACCTGAGGTAGAATCGTAGTGACATGCTGAGCCATGTCATGTACATCCTTCTCATGTTTTGCAGATGATTGAGGCTGCACAGTAGCAACATGTTGGACAACACAAGCACTACACATAAGTATCACCATTCTCAGTGCTCATGAGTGCTATAGGAGTACAAGCAACATTTTTTGGGGTACTATAGCACCCCCACACAGCCCTTGGTGTTGAACAGTCACATTGGGCATAAGTTCTTTGAAGGCTTTTGGACTTTCATGAAGAGAAGAAAAGACAAAGTCCTGGGCCTTTCAGTTGTGGCAGTCACTTAAGTGACCAATGGCTCTGACTCTGCCTGTCATGTGGCCCCTTTAGGAGATGATGAGAAGAGGCCCATCCTGCTGCCTGAGGAAGGATGATGAGAGGCTAATTCTAAACAATGGCCTGGTAGCTGAGAGACACTGCTCTAGGGCTGGCAAATCAATCTACTTGGGACATTCCCGAGCCCTACCATCCTGTAGTGACCCAGCAGATGGTGGAACTATAGCTTAATTGTCAGTATTATTAGTATACATTTTCCTCAGGATTATATACCTTTACATATTGTCCTAAAGTGTTTCTAAAGCCTCAAGGTGTTTCACCGTAATGCATTCTATGCATTAAGGTAAAAAAACTTTCTCTGCTGCAGGATCCTCCCAGCTCCCCCTTATTCTTACCTGAGCCTGATCCAATCCAGCGACATGCACAAGTGCAGTGGCACTCGCTGCTGTATCCCTTTTCATTGGGCAGGTTGGTGCAGGAGCCATTGGCTCCTTCTCCTATCAATCAACTTCAATGATGAGTGAACTGGGTGCAAAGCCAAGCCCAGCTGTCTGTGTCAATAGATGCAGCAGCTGGGCTCGGAGGCGAGCCCACATGGGTGCCCCATGGGGATCGGTTTCCTACTGAGGCACCAGCAAGAGAGGAGAAGCCTGGAGCACTGGTGGGGGACCTGAGAAAAGGAGGATTGGGGATCACAGAGCAGGTAAGTATAGACATGTTTGTTATTAAAAAAACAAAAATTGCCTTTACAACCACTTTAATTTAGTGCCTTAGTTACAGAATCAGCTATGACTAGGAGAGACTGTGATAAGAGCCACAGAAGAATGCTTTCGTCTATGACCCTAATGATCTATTTCAGATCTTTCAGTTATTAATCAAAAATATTATAGCCTGCCTCACCAAATACATGGTACATGCAAATATAATTAATTGGAACAAACAAAGCAGAAAAATGCAACTTCTCTACCTCACATTAACTATATTAGTCAGGAAAATTCATTAAATAATTTGGTTTACTTTTGTGTGATAAAGCTTGTGTATAGCTCTTTGGCATCTGTTTTAATACTAAAGCATCTGGTGTTCAAGTGTGGCAGTCCAAAGATACCACATTAGCATTACATGCATACAAGGACCAATTTATTAAAATGTCTTCCTTGACCCTTTTTTCTTTAGCTGGGTGAAGCCATTATTAACATAATTTCCATTCACCCTCATTAGGTATAACAGCACAGTCAGTGCATCAACTAAATCATGCTTCCTATACGGAAACACAGACTCACAGCCTGTCAGTGTCTTAGTAGCTCAGGCATGGAGAAAAGCTGGAGAGCAGTATTTTCAGAATGACTGATTGCTGAAGTGCGGTCAGAAATACAATGACACCACAGTTACAGCTTTATGTTTAAGTTTAATGAACTTCTGGCTTCCTGATGTGTCCTGACCTTTACATCTCATGTGTCAGATTTTTATGATCAAAACCTGCTTTCAGCATAGAATAGCACTAAATAACATCCCTTTTATCCTGCTGAAGAGCACTGAAGCAAATTGATAAACATATTTTTGTGGTTGCATAAGTTTACACATGGAAAGCTGTCATACAAAAAAAACTATAATGTGCAGTAAAGGTAGTTTTCTATAACACTGCCTATTTTCCAGTGCTTTATCTCTATGAAAAAATAAAATAAAACCCTTGTAATGTGATATCTGTATTCTAATCCTCCAGACAAGCTTACTAGAAATTATGTGGACATTCTCCTCTTTAGTACAGTGCGTGAGTATTAGATAAAGAAAAAATGAAATGCAGTCCTATAAATAATATTGCAAATGTAAACAAGTGACGGTGACACCCTCCGTACCTAGGTGGCTTAAATGCTCTCCAATGGTGTACTATAAATATACTTGCAAAACCCAAAAGTGCAATAAAGAAAAAAATGTTCAACAATAATGGTGTTACCTTACAAGTGTAAACTGAATTTTAGCAATAATGGTGTCACCCTCTGAGGTCTGAGTGTAAACTAAATATTAGCAATAATGGTGTCATCCTCTATGGGTGTACAAATAATGTGGCCATTTTTCTTATATAATACTATATTAAGAGCCCTTTGCAGCTTATTAGATGGATACATTCCAATACCACTTGGTAAAGAAATGGCACAGATTTACTAATTTGCATTCTGCACAGAAACTTATAACACCATAAAATATTGGTTGCACTTCTCTAAATAAAACTAGTGTGTTCAAATAATACATGTTTAAATTGTTAAAACAAATATGTTGTTCATAATTTGAACAGTTATATTATATAGAGATAATTATAATAAAGGATAAATAATAAATAAGGAAAGGTATTGACAGCTCAATGAGATTTGAACATGATAGCAACATTGTTAAAGAAAAAGTATTACTTTTTGATAGCATTTAGTTCCAAATGGGGCAAAGTACATTTATACTTTCCCTTATGTTCTTAGGTGCCCTGTAATGCTGGTTGCAATGTCAGACAGGGAACCCCTTCTTGGAGCACAGCCACCCGACACAAGAAATTAACAGGGAGGTAGGGCTGACATGCCTTGTGCCAGCATGCCTGGTCATCGGCATTCCTCTTGCCGTTGCTTGCCTCAGACAAGTGTTTGCAAGCAAATCAGCAGTCTCCTTTAAGTTGCGGTGTCAGGCAGTTGTGCGCCAAGAAAGGGCGCCTTGCCTGACTTTGCAGGCAGCATTACCGGGTACCTAGGAAGATAAAATAAAGTACGGTATGTACTTTGTTCCACCAGGAACTGAATACTGTACAAAAAAAGTGATACTTTTTTAAAAGACTAATTCTAGGTATGGATATTTTATACATCGTTACATTGGTCCACCATGTCTATACCACACCTGTCTGATCCTCTTGGAGGCTGAAAATCACTGAAGTAGACACTGATACTCCAGTGATCTCCACTTGCTTCCATGACACATGCAAGGCAGCTGGTCTGCTTTATTGCAAACACAGGAGGTCAGCCGCTTGCCACAGGCATTATTCAGAGAATGCTTTGCAATAAATGCAAAGCTTTTTCTGATTGGACAAGGTGAAGAGCATGATGTCACCATATGTCACATCACTCAGCTGTAGATACTCACCTATTCAGCTTCTGTTCTGACTGATACTCAAAAACAGCCCTAATTAGTAGCTAATGACTTACTGAACACTAAATGTGAGGTCATCATTAAACCTAATGGATTGGTGTAAGGAACCATCCCAGGCCATTGGTTTGCCTATGCGCAGGCTCACGTAGCTCATGTGCACGCGTATATGTTGGCAATGGCGCCAACAGGAGCCATTTAAGCTGACAGCACCAGGAAGCAAGTGCTGTCTGTTCTACAGTGTTACTGTGATCTGTGACCCCCGTGAGACCTTCCTGTACCTGTGACCCCGGCTTTACATGGACTTTGTTGCTTTCTGCCTGCCCTGACCCCCGGCCTGTCTACGACTACTCTTTTGCCTGATCATTCTGTACCTTTGCTGCCCGCACGTTGCCGAACTTACTTGCACCCGACCACCCGCCTGCCTGCTCCATCTGTACCGCATAGTTAGCCTGTTGCTGACCCGGACTGTAACATCATTCTTCTGCCTAGCACGAGCTCCAGTGGACCTCCACATACCACCAAGTGACCCAGTCCAACCCTCGTGCCCCCTTGTGCTCTTGAACTGCCTGGCCACACTACCAGGGGTTCTCGAACCAGGGCTGCAAGAGAGGTGATTCCCTGCATAAGTCAGACTTATCCACTAGGTAGCTGACAGCATGACAGCAATGGACAGCAATGTCCGAGTCTATGCAGGGGACCTCTCCTATGGACGAACTGTGTGCACACCTTGCGGGACTCACCCAAGCCGTAAAGAACCTGCAAGAGGGCTATAACCACCTGAAAGGAAAAGTACATGAGCTCTCCATGTCGGCCCCAGCCAGTCCAGGCCAGTCTGCCCCACGCACTATTGTAGCTTTACCTAATGAGCCTAAGGTGCCCAAGGCAGAGCGGTTCTCAGGAGACCGCAGGAAGTTCCGGGCCTTCCGCAATTCCTGTGAACTGTATTTTGCCCTCCAGCCCAGACCTTCTCGCTGGAAGCCACTAAAATGGGATTTTTGATCTCCCCCCTTCCTTGAGGAGCCACAAGCCTGGGTACACCGCCTCCTGGAGCAAAAAGCCCCAGAGGCCACTAGCCTGGACCGGTTCTTACAGGCAATGGCTCTATTATATGAGGATCCCCACCAGGTGGCTACGGCAGAGGCAGCCCTCCACACTTTCCAGCAAGGCCGCCGTCCAGCAGAGGAGTATGTGCCCGAGTTCCGGTGCTGGAGCTCAGACACTGCCTGGAATGATGCGGCCCTCTGCTATCAATTACAGCTGGGTCTCTCGGAGACGCTCAAAGATGAGCTGGTCCGCGTCGGGGTCCCCCACAAATGGGGGCCATCCAGATCACCGCCTGCGGGAACGCAGAGCCGAGAGATCAGCATGGCCTGCACCTCTGACCTGGATGATGCCCAGGGTCCCTAGCAATCCAGCTCCTGTTCCAGCTGCCTCCTTCTCCGTTCCACAAGACTACCAGGAACCCATGCAAATCGGGGCCCTTGACCCGACCTTGACACCTGAAGAACCCCAGAGACGCATGTCCCAGAACCTGTGTCTGTACTGCGGAGGTCCAGGGCACCTGGTGAGAAACTGTCCCGCCAATGCCGGTAAGTGCACCTCCAATAAGCCTGAGGGACTGATTTACTTACCCAGTGATAAAGCTTAACTTATACTCTCTGTTTTTCTGCAGCTTCCCGGAGGGACTATCCCGACTCTGGTGCATGCAGCTGCTTTGTTGACATCTCTTTCGCAGTGCAGCACCAGATACCTCTTCGACCCAAGGAACATCCTATGGTAGTTCGACTTGCCAATGGGACCACTATCAAATCTGGCATAGTCACCCAGGAAACCACCCCTGTGTTCACCAAGGCCAAGGGGGAGACTCCGAATTCCTATTAGTGGACGCCCTTGCGTCCCCACTATTCCCAGTCATCCTAGGCCTCCCGTGGCTTTGGACCCATAATCCCCAGATTAACTGGGCAACTGGTGAAGTGAGCTTCTCCTCCTCCTACTGTCTCCACCACTGTCTGCCACAGCCCCCGGGAAATCCCCCAGCCGTGCTCTGCCTGGACTCTGACGTTGACGTAGGCCGTGCCTATGCCTTACCATGAATTCTTAGACGTCTGTAGTAAAAAGGGGGCTGACGTCCTCCCACCGCACAGGGCCTATGATTGCCCGATCAACCTCTTACTGGGAGCTGAGGTCCCATTTGAGCGGATCTTTCCCTTGTCTGAGGTGGAATTGGTCGCCCTCAAGGCATACCTGGATGAGAATCTGAAGAAGGGCTTCATCAGACCATCCACCTCACCAGCAAGTGCCGGCATTTTCTTTGTAGAAAAGAAGGATCATGCCCTCTGGCCTTGCATTGACTATCGGGAGCTCAATTAGATCACCGTGAAGAACCAGTATCCGCTACCTTTGGTCCCAGAACTCTTCCAGAGATTGGGCACAGAAACTGTCTTCACCAAATTGGAATTACGTGGGGCGTACAACCTGATCCGCATCCGTGAAGGGGATGAGTGGAAGACAGCCTTTGGAATGCAGCACTATGAGTACCTTGTGATGCCCTTTGGACTGTGTAACGCCCCTGCGACCTTTCAGCATTTGGTAAACAACATTTCCCTAGACTTCCTGGACCAGTTTGTAGTTGTCTATCTGGACTACATACTGATTTTCTCTCCTTCACTGGAAGAGCATTGTGGGCGCGTAAAGAGCGCCCTTACCTGCCTTAGATTACACAGCCTCTATGCCAAGGCAGAGAAATGCGCCTTTGAATGCGCCAGCATATCATTTCAGGGAGTCAACGTCTCCACCTCTGGGATCACTATGGACCCGCAGAAAGTCTCGGCCATCCTGGATTGGCCTGCTCCAGTTGACAAAAAAGGAGTCCAGCGCTTGGGTTTGCAAATATCTATCGTAAATTCATCAAGGGGTTTTCAGCAGTCATCGCCCCAATAACCCAGGTCACCAAGCAGGACTCACGTTTCTGCTGGACTCCCGAGGCCCAAGAGGCCTTCTCCCGGCTCAAGGAACTATTCACGTCTGCTCCCGTCCTCAAACACCCTGACCCTGCATTACCGTACACCTTAGAAGTGGACGCCTCTGAGATAGCAGTGGGAGCAGTCCTCTCACAGAGGCGAGGCCCCAAGGCTTCGCTCCATCCCATTGCCTTCTTCTCTAGAAAACGATCACCTCCAGACAGGAATTATGATGTCGGTGACAGGGAACTGCTAGCAATCAAGTCAGCGCTGGAAGAGTGGTTTTCACAGACCACAAAACCTTGAATACCTGTGGACCGTCAAGAGACTGAAACCCCAACAGGCAAGATGGGCACTGTTCTTTTCTCGGTTCCAGTTGCACATCACCTACAGGCCCGGAGCTAAAAATATAAAGCCGGATGCTCTGTCAAGGATGTTCCACACCCCAGAGGACACGTCCCCGCCGGACACTATCTTCCTGGCCCACAGTTTCCTGCTTACCCAGGAAGATCTTCTGACTCAGATCAGGAAATCCCTTACCGGCATCACTGTGGCGCCAAATTCCCGACTCACGCTAAAGCATGGGCCGTGGTGGTTCGACAATCGATTGTACACCCCACCGGAACTACGCTCAGCAACCCTTGGACTCTGCCATGATATCAAAATGGCTGGGCACTCTCCTGCTCCTTCTGGTGGCCTCTGCTAAAGGAAGATTGCCAGAACTACGTTAACGCTTGCCCTGTCTGCGCTAAAAACAAGACAGAGAAATCCAAGGCTTGGGGACTGCTCAATCCATTGCCCATCCCAGAACGGCCATGGTCCCAGATCTCGATTGTTTCATTGCCACCATTAGCAGGATTCAACATGATACTGGTGGTCGTAGACCGTCTCACAAAGATGGCCCATTTTGTACCTATGAAAGGCACTCCTTCAGCAGTCGAAACTGCAGAGATCTTTATAAGGGAGGTGGTCCGCTTACACGGGATTCCTACCAACTGTACTTCTTTGGGAATCGAGTTGGCCTTCTCCTCGGCCTACCATCCCCAGTCCAATGGACAAACAGAGAGGACCAACCAGACCCTCAAACAATATCTGCGGTGCTATTCCTCCTATTCTCAGGATGACTGGGTCTCTCGTCTACCGGTAGCTGAGTTCACCTACAATAACTCTGTCCACTCTGCCACCAAGCAGTCCCCCTTCTCGGCTACCATCCTACCTTCCTACTTGATTTGGCTATGGAAAGCACTGTACCTGCTGTTCAGGACATCACACAGTTTCTGGGTAAAAATAACAAACTCCTTCAGGAGACCCTCTCCCAAACTCAGGCTACCAGCAAAAGAAATTTTGATAAAGGGAGACGGGGAGAACTGGATCTACAAGTTGGTCAGTGGGTCTGGTTGTCCACAAAAAACCTAAGACTTTCCTGTCCCTCGAAAAAACTGGGGCCAAGATACATAGGGCCATTTCCCATTAAAAGGAAAATCAACAGAGTAGCCCATGAGCTAGACCTACCATCCTCTCTGCACATCCACCCGTTGTTCCATGTAAACCTACTCAAGCCAACAGTCAAGGATATCTTGCCTGGGCACAGCACCCCAAGAACTGGTCTTGGTGGATGGAGAGGAGGAATTTGAGGTGGAAACCATCCTTGACTGTAGGAAAAGGGGAGGCAGCACTCAATTCCTGGTGAAGTGGAAGGGCTATCGGCCCAAAGAGAGCTCCTGGTCAGGGCCTTCTGGAGAAGACATCTGACCAAGAGAGCCCGTTTGGCATCTGGAGGCTGCCCCTTGGGGGGCAATGTAAGGAACCATCCCAGTCCATTAATTCACCTATGCGCGGGCGCACATAGCGTGTGCGCGCGCCCGTGCGCGTTCGCGTGCTCCTATGCATGTGTGCATGCACCTGTTTGCATGTGCACGCGCGTATGCACCGGCAATGGCGCCAATAGTGGCCATTTAAGCTGACAGCACCAGGTAGCAAGTGCTGTCCGTTCTACAGCATTACTGTGATCTGTGACTCCTGTGATTACTCTGAGAGACCTTCCTTTACCCATGACCCCAGATTTACTTGGACTTTGTTTCTTTCTGCCTGCCCTGACCCCCGGCCTGTCTATGACTACTCTTTTGCCTGATCCTTCTGTACCTTTGCTGCCTGCACGTTGCCGACCTTGCTTGCACCCGACCACCCGCCCGCCTGCTCCATCTGTACCGCACAGCCAGCCTGTTGCCAACCCGAACTGTACCAACTTTCTTCTGCCTAGCACGAGCTCCAGTGGACCTCCACATACCACCAAGTGATCCAGTCCAACCCTAGTGCCCCCTTGTGCTCTTGAACTCCCTGTCCATACTACCAGGGGTTCTCAAACCAGGGCCGCAAGAGAGGTGATCCCCTGCATAAGTCAGACTCGTCCACCAGGTATGTGACAATTGGTCTTTGATACTCTCAATCACACTCTGTTTTCCCACTCTCTTCTTTACATTCAAGTTCTTGCTATTACATAGATTTTGTTTTATTTTTATTTCTCTGGTTAGATATGGTCCACCTCATTCTCCCTATATTGTTTTCACACAGTGTACTTCGGCCCTATAGCTTCTAGCTTCTTCATTTGCACCATGGTGTTGGTTAACCAGTGGCGGCTGGTAAAATTTTAGGATGTGGGGCGCCAGACCCTGCCCTTCCTTTTTGACCCCTCCCACTTTTCATGAGCCCCACCCCTTATAGATTCCACACATTGTGTCAGGAGTATACAGCCCAGCATCACCAGATAGGGTATACAGCATCGCCAGTTAGGTTATACAGCATCACTAGATAGGGTATACAGCATTACCAGATAGGGTATACAGCATCACCAGATAGGGGTATACGCAGCATCACCAGATAGGAGTATACAGCATCACCAGATAGCTGTATATACAGCATCACCAGAGTTGTATATACAGCATCACCAGATGGGTATATACAGCATCACCAGATAAGGGTATATACAGCATCACCAGATAAGGGTATATACAGCATCACCAGATAGGGGTATATACAGCATCACCAGATAGGGGTATACAGCATCCACCCCCCCACCGCAGCGCTTACGGCACTGACAGAACCCCCCAAAGGGCAGTCAGGACATCAAAGTCCCGCATTTACCGCATCTAGGAAGCGGGCAGATGAACAGCGGTGTCTGCCAAGCCGGAGTGTGCTTGGCTTTGGCCATGCATACCCCTCCTCCTCCAAGAAAGCTGTCCAATAAGATTGCCTGACTTCTCAGCCAATCGGGAAATGGGTAACATATCCACTCTTCCTGATTGGCGGAGAGGTGATTCAGTGTTAGAAAAGCCAATATTCATTGGCTTTTCTAACACACGCAAGTGGGCTGCGAACGCAATGCTCTGCGCTCCAAGTCCACTCTATTTTGAAGCCTATAAGAGCCTATAGCTCAAATCAGATGCTTAAAAAAAAACCCCACCGCTATAATTCATGCGCCCAGCGGTCCTGAAAGTTGCCAAATGCATGAATAGGGGATGGCCGTGGTGGCCGTGGATAGATTCATGCTATGCATGAATCAATCCATTTAGCATAAGGGGTGGGTGGCAAGGATAGAGGGGCAGTGCCCGTGCACACCTTAATGGACGGGCCGCCCCTGTGGTTAACTTTAAAAATCCTTTTGTTTTTGCTATCATTTGAATGCAGATGATAATAAACTCTGCCTGCATGTCTTACTGCTCTTTCTTTTTTCATGTCCATGTCCTTTCATGTCCATAACCTCAATACCCCAATTAAATGGAAGTGATTAAACTGCCTTCAGCTATACAGCATATATATATATATATATATATTGTGGTAGTGTGGTACCTCACCAGGGAAAGGACACATGATTCTCAACCAGGCAGGTTGAGGGGCTGCAGGAGTTTTCTCTTTGTTTAGGAAAATTGGTTTTGGGACCTGATCTGGGTGGGTTGAAATTCACAATGCTGGGTCCAGATTTTGCGATCCACCAGCACACTGATTGGTCAGGTGTGTGCTGGGCTATTTGTAGACACCTGACCATGGTTCTGGGCTCCACCCTCCCGAGGAATCCAGGCTTGCAAGGGAGAAGCCAGAGAGTACTGGTGTGCACTGGAGAAGCCAGAGAGTGCAGGTGTGCCCTGGAGAAGCCAGAGAGTGCAGGTGTGCCCTGGAGAAGCCAGAGAGTGCTTGTGTGCACTAGAGAAGCCAGAGAGTGCAGGTGTGCACTGGAAAAGCCAGAGAGTGCTTGTGTGCACTGGAGAAGCCAGAGAGAGCTTGTGTGCACTGGAGAAGCCTGAGAACGCAGGTCTGTACTGAAAGACAGAGACCCAAGCTTGAGTTTACTGACAGGAGTCAAAAGTGCTCCATGTGGGAGCCGGAGCAGTGATCTTGCTGCTACAGAGAGCCAGGTGGCTTGGTAGTTTTTATTTGCTAAGCTACATGTGCAAGCCAGGAGGCTGAATGTACGATTATGTGATGATGATGGTGAAAACCCCCTGCGAGGGAAACCGTGCTGTTTTGTTTTCTGAACTTTTGTTATTAAAAGTGGGCCAACCAGCCCTGAAAAGGAACATTTTGGTGTGGACTGTACTCAATACCAGGCGCTACACTTGAGCTAAACAACCCCCAATGTTACACTATATATATATATATATATATATATATATATATATATATATATATATATATATATATATATATATATATTGTAGCTGAAGGCAATCTAATCCAATATATATACAGGGTGGGCCATTTATATGGATACACCTTAATAAAATGGGAATGGTTGGTGATATTAACTTCCTGTTTGTGGCACATTA
>BLSH010007734.1:713100-741140 GCA_018402905.1 Glandirana rugosa
ACAGTTACGTTGGGAGAAGAGGGTGAGAAGTGTGTGACTATCGTTGTGGTGTCCTCTTTACGATCGTGTCCGAAGGTTATAGGCATCAAAGTCCACGACGTGTAGAGCATAGTAATGTCGTATCTGTTAACGGAAGTCTACTGGGGTTTCTATTTTCCGATTCCCCCAGTCTAGCCCTCTGGAACCCCCGGTAAGTTGACCGGGTGCTACTGGTTAGGTTGGAAAGTGGATTGGTCATCGTGGGCCAGTTGAATGGCCCCCAAGGTCTCCCGATCTGACCCCCTTAGCCTTTTATCTTTGGGGTCATCTGAAGGCAATTGTCTATGCTGTAATGATACGAGATGTGCAGCACCTGAAACTACGGATATTGGAAGCCTGTGCTAGCATTTCTCCTGTGGTGTTGCTATCAGTGTGTGAAGAGTGGGAGAAGAGGGTTGCATTGACAATCCAACACAATGGGCAGCGCATTGAACACATTTTATAAGTGGTCAGAAACTTGTAAATAACTCATGAAAGAATAGAGTTACGTTAAAACCAAGCACATCATTGTTTTTCTTGTGAAATTCCCAATAAGTTTGATGTGTCACATGACCCTCTTCCTATTGAAAAAACAAAAGTTGGATTCAAAATGGCCAACTTCAAAATGGCCGCCATGGTCACCACCCATCTTGAAAAGTTTCCCCCTCACATATACTAATGTGCCACAAACAGGAAGTTAATATCACCAACCATTCCCATTTTATTAAGGTGTATCCATATAAATGGCCCACCCTGTACTATGTAGCACTATTTTTTTTTTTTTTTAAACCAGCAATGTCGACGCACTTTTTAATTTTGTGCAAGAAATGCACAGCAAGGTGCAAATGTACTATGTAGCACTATTTATTATTCTTTTTTTTTAAACCAGCAATGTAGACGCACTTTTTATTTTTGTGTGAGAAAGGCACCGCTGGCCGCAAATGTAGTATTTAGAATATTTTTTTTTAAACCAGCAATGTAGACACACTTTTTTATTTTTGTGCAAGAAATGCACCGCTGGCCGCAAATGTAGTATTTCGATTTTTTTTTTTTTAAACCAGCAATGTCGACGCACTTTTTAATTTTGTGCAAGAAATGCCCCGCTGGCCGCAAAAGTAATATTTTGCACAAAAAGAAAATGTTTTATTTGTCTAACTGCAATGTAAAAGCAGTATTTAAATATGCCAAAATGTTGCCAACTGAACTAACAGAACACGATTAAAGTAGTGTCCCTGACACACAAGCAGTTGCAAGTGCTCTGCACTTGCAAAAATGGCTGCAAACGCCCACCTAACAAACAGAAAAATTGCTTAGGTTTTATATGAGGCACTTTGCTTAGCAAACAAAATGTACTCTAGCAAACAAAAATCTCCTCTAGCACCCACCCACCAATAAATCACTGTTTTTAACAGATTTTCTAAAGCTAATCTGTCCCTCACAGCTGCAGCAGCATCCTCTCCCTACACTAGTATGAGATGATTTTCTAAAGCTAATCTGTCCCTCACAGCAGCAGCAGCAGCATCCTCTCCCTACTCTAGTATGAGATGATTTTCTAAAGCTAATCTGTCCCTCACAGCAGCAGCAGCATCCTCTCCCTACACTAGTGTGAGATAATGTGACATGCAGCACTACGTGACTTCAGCTTATATAGAGGCTGGGTCACATGATGCACTGGCCAATCACAGCCATGCCATTAGTAGGCATGGCTGTGATTGGCTGCCCTGCAGCTATTCAACAGGCGCGAAAAAATACCCGAATCCCGAACCCGGACTTTTTCTCAAATGTCCGGGTTCGGGACACGGACACCCTAAAGTCCGGTACGAAACTGAACTTTATAGTTCAGGTTCACTCAACTCTAGCGTTGAGTAAGGGGAGGTCCTTTAGCTGGGCACTGTGTTGCAATTTGGCACTGCGTTGCTTTAACTGACAATTGCGTCCTTTTTTCCCACAAATAGAGCTTTTTTTTTGCGCTATAAAAAAAAGCAACAATTTTGAAAAAAATATTTCTTACTTTTTGCTATAATACATATCCAAAAATATATAAAAAAACTAATTTTTTCATCAGTTTAGGCCGATATATATTCTTCCTCATATTTTTGGTAAAAAAAATTGCAATCAGCGTATATTGATTGGTTTGTGCAAAAGTGGTCGCATTTACAAACGATAAGAATTAATTTATGGGGCTTTTATTTTTTTTTTAATTTGTACTAGTAATGGTGGCAATCTGTGATTTTTAGTGGGACTGTGACATTGCAGTGGACATGTTGGAGACTTTTTTGGGACCATTGGCATTTATACAATGTTCAGTGCTATGAAAATGCACTGTTTATGTGTAAATGTCCCTGGCAGGGGAGGGGTTAACACTAGGGGAGGAGCTTAGCTATGAGGAAAGATTAGAGGATCTGAATTTATTCTCTCTTGAGAAGAGGAGATTAAGGGGGGATATGTTCAACATGTACAAGTATATAAGTGGTCCATATAGTGAACTTGGTGTGGAGTTATTTACTTTAAGGTCATCACAAAGGACAAGGGGGCACTCTTTACGTCTAGAGGTAAAAAGATTTCATCTACAAATACGGAAAGGTTTCTTCACAGTAAGAGCTGTGAAAATGTGGAATAGACTCCCTTCAGAGGTGGTTTTGGCCAGCACGGTTGATTGCTTTAAAAAAGGCCTGGATTCTTTCCTTAATGTAAATAATATAACTGGGTACTAACATATTTAGGTAAAGTTGATCCAGGGTGAATCCGATTGCCTCTCGGGGAATCAGGAAGGAATTTTTTCCCCCGTTATAGCAAATTGGATCCATGCTTTGCTGGGGTTTTTTGCCTTCCTCTGGATCAACTGTGGGTGAAGGATTGTATATGGGATTATTTGGTTGTATGTGTGTATGTGTATATGTGTGTATGTGTATATGTATGTATATATATGTGTGTATATGTATATATATATGTATGTACATTTTTTTTTTTTTTTTTTTGGTTGAACTGGATGGACTTGTGTCTTTTTTCAACCTGACTAACTATGTAACTATGTAACTATGTAGGGGCAATCAAAGGGTTAACTGGGTTCCCTGCTGTGTGTTTCTAAATGTATGGGGGATGGGCTGACTGGGGGAGCAGAGTGATCACTGCTCCCATATACAGAGAGCATACAATCACACTTCTTCTCCCCTGTCAGAACGGGGATCCGCTTGTTTACATTAGCGGTCCCCGTTCTGTCACTGCGGGGGAGCGATCACGGGTAGCATCGAGTTACCTGTTCCCTGGCTTCTCCTCTACACAGTGAGTACACGAGCGCGCCTAAGGGGGCTCACGATCCTTGTGCCTGCGGCCACCGTCAGGTGATGGCGGTTCACGCAGGAGAGCCATGTTGCCACCGTCAAGCCATGGCGGGTGATCAGCAACTGGTTAAAAACTCAATCTTTCAGATAAGCTAACTGAGATTTCAGAAGTATTATCCTTTTTTATCAATACATCAAACATTTGTTGAATGCAGTAGGTGAGGTGGCAATCATTTACTGTATATATATAGTAAACAGTTGCCATCCCTGGAGGTATAGTGTTCTTTGGTTTCATAGCTTCTGTCCCTCCTCACCCACACACCTAGTATTTTATTTTACAAAAGGTTTTATTGGCAAATGGCATAGGTATACAACACCAATGGACAAGCAATAGAAACCAGTACATTTGACTTGACATAAGGTTTAACTTCAAAATACAATAGAGTGGAAGGCTATTACGGTAAATAAAGTATTTCTATAGGTAGACCTAATCATGGTATTAATGCATTGATCTAACGTTTCTCAAGAAGAAAACATAATGAACAGCAGAAGCAAAAAACAAACAAATTAGAGGCAACTGTGCTTTAAAACTACACAGAAAGGCACTGAGTTGTAACCTGCACATGGCTGCCAGGCCTAACGAAAGTTACAGTATAAGGAGGACCCTTTCAGTTAAAGAGGAGAGGATAAGATTGCCGTACAGAAGGAAAGAGAGTAAGGAAGAGATTAAAGGAAGAGAGGGTGGTCCCAGAGGGCAGTGTGTCTAATATATCACAGACACTTTGGATTTTAAATTACATTTATTCAGCAAACACTGTCTTGTAGACCGCATTTAAATTTGCAATGACAGATAATCATTTATGAACTCTAATGTTCTGACTATCTATCACATTTCTTGAGGCCCTTAAATGTCAGGACAGTACACCTCCCTAAAATGAGCCTTTTTTGGAACGTATGCACCCCAAGATATTTGGCAAGATGCATAGTGAGTATTTTGAAGATCTCAATTTTCATCACAAATTTTTTAAAATGAAGTAGCTAAATTCAATTGTATTGTAATTTTAAAAAGTCCCTGGTTTAGCCATTAGACATCTCTTAATCTTAGCTGGGAGTGAAGAGATGTTTGAGTTTAGCTTGGGTCGTGTGGCTGATGTAGTTACTGACATAGCCACTTGAGGACCACAGCATAGAAGTCAGCAGTGACTCTAAGACCCCTTTCACAATGAGGCGCTTTACAGGCGCTATTTAGCTAAAAATAGCGCCTGTAAAGCACCTCAAAATTCACTCCCCATACACCCCAATGTGAAAGCAGGAGTGCTTTCAAACTGGGGGCGGTGCGCTTGCAGGACGGTACAAAAAGTCCTGCAAGCAGCATCTTTGGGGTGGCGCAGTAACCAGTAATATACCGCTCCTCAACCACCCCTGCCCATTGAAAACAATGGGGCAGAGCTTGCAAAGCGGCTGCACATCGCCTCAGAAGCGCAGAGAGCGGGCACTTTTAATCCCATTTTAACCCCTTGTGGGGGGGGTTAAAAGCGCAACCCTCCCGCAACCGTAGCACCGCTCTAACAGCGGTAAATCCCCGCTGTGACTAGCGAGGATTTACCACTAATGCTCCACCGCCCCAGTGTAAAAGTAGCCGTAGGGTTTGATTTGCTAAAGCTTAAGGCCTCATACACACGGACGTTTTTTGACGCCGGCGTTTTCTGGCGTTTTTTGCAGCTCTCCATGTTAGTCAATGGCCCCATAAAAACGTGGGCGTTTTTGAGCTGTAGATGACGTCGGCGTTAGTGAGCTGAAACTAGAACACACAGCCATCGCGTTCTGAGGCTGTAACCTTTTGGCATTTTTTGACGCCGATGCCACAATATGCCAACAAACGCCAACAAACGCCACCTAATATTATACCGGCGTTTTCTGACGTTTTTTGACGCCGACGTTTCTAGGTTGAAAAATAGCAGAGGGATGATTTTTTTTAAAAAACGCCTATAAACGCCACCTTTTTTTCCTTGACGACGGGCCCAACGTTTTGTTTACTTTTTTAGAAACGTCCGTGTGTATGAGGCCTTAAAGTGCAAAATTTGGTGCAGCTCCACACAGAAATCAATCAGCTTCAAGGTTTTAGGCTGGGTTCACACTATCCGACAAAAAACCGGCCCGACTTTGATCCTACTTTGCTGTACGATTTGCGGTCCTACATGGGGTCAAAGTCGGACCGTTTGTCTGTGAACAGGGATCCGACTTTGATCCCGACAATGCAAGGCACTTTGTGCTCTGGGGATCTTGAAGGGGAACTCCACGCCAAATTTAAAAAAAAACTGGCATGGGGTCCCCCTCCGGGAGCATACCAGGCCCTTTGGTCTGGTACGGGTTTTACAGGGAACCCCCACGCCGAAAAAACGGCGTGGGGTCGCCCCCCAAAATCCATACCAGACCCTTATCCGAGCACGCAACCTGGCAGGCCACGAAAGGGGGTGGGGACGAGCGAGCGGCCCCCTCCCTCCTGGACCATACCAGGCCGCGTGCCCTCAACATGGGGAGTATGGGTGCTTTGGGGCAGGGGGGGGGGCTCTCTGCCCCCCACCCCAAAGCACCTTGTCCCCATGTTGATGAGGACAAGGGCCTCTTCCCGACAACCCTGGCCGGTGGTTGTCGGGGGTCTGCGGACGGGGACTCATCGGAATCTGGAAGCCCCCTTTAACAAGGGGGCCCCCAGATGCCGGCCCCCCACCCTATGTAAATGAGTATGGGGTACATCGTACCCCTACCCATTTACCTGGAAAGAAATATGTACACATAAACCACACAGCTTTTTAAAATATTTTATTAAATCTGCTCCGGCGGTCTTCTCCCCTCTCCGGTGTCTTCTTTTCTTCGGCTCTTTTGCGGGGTCTTTCATCTTCTGAGGGGTCTTTTCTTCTCCTCTGCGGCGTCTTCTGCTCTTTTACCGGTCTTCTCCGCTGTCCGCTGTCCCCTTCCCTCTCTTCTTCTTCTTCTTCTTCTTTTCTTCTTCTTCCCATGTTGACACGACGCGTCTTCTTCAAGAATGCCCTCACCTCGCTCATAGGATTCCCTATGAGAGCCGTCTTAACTGCTCCGACATGTGTTTTTCAAAGTCAGACCGACTTTGAAAAAGGTTCCTGTACTACTTTTGTCCGACTTTGATCCCACTTCAGCCCGTTGAAAGGCATTGAAGTCGGATCAAAATCGGATCAGTGTCTTCACTGATCCGACTTTGGCATGCGACTTGTGCTCTGGGGATCTTGAAGGGGAACTCCACACCATATTTTTAAAGAAAAAACTGGCATGAAGTCCCCCTCCAGGAGCATACCAGGCCCTTTGGTCTGGTACGGATTTTAAGGGGAACCCCCATGCCGAAAAAAACAGCGTGGGGTCCCCCCCAAAATCCATACCAGACCCTTATCCGAGCATGCAACCCGGCAGGCCAGGAAAGGGGGTGGGGACGAGCGAGCGGCCCCCTCCCTCCTGGACCATACCAGGCCGCTTGCCCTCAACATGGGGAGTATGGGTGCTTTGGGGCAGGGGGGCTTTGCAGCGGAGAAGACCGGCAAAAGAGCAGAAGACGCCGCAGAGGAGAAGAAAAGACCCCTCAGAAGATGAAAGACCCCGCAAAAGAGCCGAAGAAAAGAAGACACCGGAGAGGGGAGAAGACCGCCGGAGCAGATTTAATAAAATATTTTAAAAAGCTGTGTGGTTTTTTTGTATACATATTTCTTTCCAGGTAAATGGGTAGGGGTACCACGTACCCCATACTCATTTACATAGGGTGGGGGGCCGGCATCTGGGGGCCCCCTTGTTAAAGGGGGCTTCCAGATTCCGATGAGTCCCCCGCCCGCAGACCCCGACAACCACCGGCCAGGGTTGTCGGGAAGAGGCCCTTGTCCTCATCAGCATGGGGACAAAGTGCTTTGGGGTGGGGGGCGCAGAGCCCCCCTGCCCCAAAGCACCCATACTCCCCATGTTGAGGGCACGCGGCCTGGTATGGACCAGGAGGGAGGGGGCCACTCGCTCGTCCCCAACCCCTTTCCTGGCCTGCCGGGCTGCGTGCTCGGATAAGGGTCTGGTATGGATTTTGGGGGGACCCCACGCTGTTTTTTTGGCATGGGGTTCCCCTTAAAATCCGTACCAGACCAAAGGGCCTGGTATGCTCCTGGAGGGGGACCTCATGCCAATTTTTTTTTTTTAAATTTGGCACGGAGTTCCCCTTCAAAATCCCCAGAGCACAAAGTGCCTGGCATTGTCGGGGATCAAAGTCGGATCCCTGTTCACAGACAAACGGTCCGACTTACCCTATGTAGGACCGCAAATCGTACAGCAAAGTAGGATCAAAGTCGGGCCGTTTTTTTGTCGGATAGTGTGAACCCAGCTTTATTGTCAAAGCTTGATTGAACAAGCTGAGGTTAGAAGCTGATTGGCTAGCATGCACAGCTGCACCGTTTTTTGCACTCGCCAGCTTTAGTAAATCAACCCCTAAGTGTCACCAAGGATTAATGTCAGCTTTGCACTCGTGTGTAGGGGCACCATGGTTAACAGGACAGCAGCAAAAAGTCATGGTGGGAAAGCTCAAGAGTTATTCATTACTGGAGTAATAGGCTCCAGGAGAATGTAGTCAGCAAGGATTTATCCATTTTTCTTCCCCTAGGGGCATAACAGGAAATAAAGATGCAGGACTTATTGGGACTATTAACATCCCATTTGTTATGCAGACTCTTCCTGCTCCTAACCTCAAGATGGGAATGCCCACTGAAAACAGATGGTGTGGGCTACAGCTACAACAGGGGCCTATTGTCGTCAGGCCTGAAGCAGATATGTGGGGAACTGCTAGGGATGATGTTCAATCTGGAGTCTCCTAAGGTGATCCTTAGAGGGGTTAGGTATAGGAATTCCTCCCATTAAATGAGTAACCTTGGGAGCTTGTACCCAGTAGGTCTAGGGAACCACTTCTGGGTTTGGGCAGGAATGGGATCAAGAGATTATGTGCTGCACCACCACATGGTAGTTCGACACATATATTGCTAGGAGACCTGGTAAGTCTTTTAAATATTTTATTTTTTGCCAAATATTTTTGGAAAATGAATACAGAAAATGAAAATGTATTTATTTTTACAATGCTGTTAATTTAATCACCTCAATACCACACACTTTTACCCCCTTGCTACCCAGGCCATTTTTAAGTTTTCAGCTCTGTCACACTTTAAATGACATTTACTCAGTCATGCAACATTGTACGCAAATTACATTCCTATCATTTTTTGAGGTGGGTAGAGCTTTCTTTTGGTGGTATTTAACCACTTGCCGACCGCGAACCGCAGGTTGACGGGGACAAAGTGGTTCGATATCGCAAATCACCGTCATACGACGGCGGCTGCGAGATCGCGCACTGTAAGCGTGCGCGCGCGCCACCGGAGGCGCGCTCACTGTGCTCGGGGAGGGCCAGGGAGCGGGTGCGGTGGACTCGATCGCCGCCGGCTACCCGCGATGCCCCCCGGAGTGAAAGAACGGAGGTCCGTGTAAGTAAACACAGACCTCCGTTCTGTCAGAGGGGGAAGGGCTGTGATCACAGCCTTCCTCTACATGAAAGCTGTGATCACTTCCCTTGCCCTGCTAGGGCAACCCACACACAGTTAGAACACGCCCAGGGAACATAGTTAACCCTTAGAGCGCCCCCTGCAGGTTAACCCCTTCACTGCCAATGGCATTTACACAGTAATCAGTGCATTTTTATAGCACTGATCGCTGTATAAATGCCAATGGTCCCAAAAAAGTGTCAAAATAGTCCGACATGTCCGCCCCAATATCGCAGTACCGCTAAAAATCGCAGATCGCCGCCATTACTAGTAAAAAAAAAATAAAATAAATAAAAACCCCAAAAATGAATTCTCATCATCCGTAAATGCGGCCACTTTTGCGCAAACCAATCAATAAACGCCGATTGCGATTTTTTTATCACAAATATGAGGAAGAATATAAATCAGCCAAAACTGATGAAAAAAAATGTTTTTTTGGATTTTTTTTTTGGATTTGTATTTTAGCAAAAAGTAAGAAATTTGGGTTTTTTTGCAAAATTGTCACTCTCCTTTTGTTTATAGCGGCAATCAGAAACGATGCAGCGATGATCAAATACCACCAAAAGAAAGCTCTGTTTGTGGGAAAAAAAGGACGCAAATTTAGTTTGGGTACAACATCGCACGACCGTGCAATTGTCAGTTAAAGCGACGCAGCGCCGAATCGCAAAAAAGGGCTCTGGTCCTAAAGTGTGAAATCCTTCCGGGGCTGAAGTGGTTAATCACCACAGTTTTTTTTCTACAGGGTGGGCCATTTATATGGATACACCTTAATAAAATGGGAATGGTTGGTGATATTAACTTCCTGTTTGTGGCACATTAGTATATGTGAGGGGGGAAACTTTTTAAGATGGGTGGTGACCATGGCGGCCATTTTGAAGTTGGCCATTTTGAATCCAACTTTTGTTTTTTCAATAGGAAGAGGGCCATGTGACACATCAAACTTATTGGGAATTTCAGAAGAAAAACAATGGTGTGCTTGGTTTTAACGTAACTTTATTCTTTCATGAGTTATTTACACGTTTCTGGCCACTTATAAAATGTGTTCAATGTGCTGCCCATTGTGTTGGATTGTCAATGCAACCCTCTTCTCCCACTCTTCACACACTGATAGC
This sequence comes from Glandirana rugosa, assembly GCA_018402905.1. Lineage (NCBI taxonomy): Eukaryota > Metazoa > Chordata > Amphibia > Anura > Ranidae > Glandirana > Glandirana rugosa. Next base: position 723,100 of record BLSH010007734.1, read on the forward strand.
AACACCGCAGGAGAAATGCTAGCACAGGCTTACAGTATCCATAGTTTCAGGTGCTGCACATCTCGTATCTTCACAGCATAGACAATTGCCTTCAGATGACCCCAAAGATAAAAGTCTAAGGGGGTCAGATCGGGAGACCTTGAGGGCCATTCAACTGGCCCACGATGACCAATCCACTTTCCAGGAAACTGTTCATCTAGGAATGCTCAGACCTGACACCCATAATGTGGTGGTGCACCAGATGCAGATGGGTTAGTTCGGGAGCAGACAGAGATATGGTCAGCAAACAGTCAAAGGACTGGTCCAGACAACAGGGAAAATGTGGTTAATAAACAGGCCAACAAAAAGGCCAACCAGGAATGATGATTCTAGGTACACTGGTCTGGTGAACCTGTGCACTGTTAGGGCTAATTCACACGTGAAATTGGGGGGGGGGGGTGGTAAAACCTTGTGGTTGAGCTGCAGTTTTACCACCACTCAACTGCTACCCCCCCACCAGCATCTGGGGGTGTACACATGCCCCATGGCTGAGATACTTTGCTTTACAGCTGTGGTAGGAACTATACACCCTGTATGCCCATTGTTCGTAACCCATTCATGTAACTGGTGTGGCAGTGATCAAGTACAGTGTAACTGGTGCGGGGGGGGTCAGGGACACCTTAACTTTTGTGGCAGTGATTAGGAACAATATGACTAGTGTGGTGGTGATCAGGGACACTGGGACTGCTGTGGTAGTGATCAGGGACACTTTAACTGGTGTAGCTGGGATCAGGGACAATGTAACTTGTGTGGCGGTGATTAGGAACAATATGGCTAGTGTGGCATTGATCGTGGACACTGTAACTGGTGCGGCCTTGATCAGGGACACTGTAACTAGTGTGGCAATGATCAGTGACACTGTAACTTATGTGCAAGTGATTAGGAACAATATGACCAGTGCGGTGGGGATCAGGAATACTGGGACTGGTGCGGAAGTAATCTGGGACACTGTAACTGGTGTGGGGGTGATCAGGGATGCTGTAACTGCTGTGACAGTGATAGGACAAGATGACTTGTGATGATCAGGAACACTGCGACTCGTGTGACAGTAATTAGGGACACTGAGAGTTGGCGACGGTGATTAGAGGCACTGACTGGTGACATTATGTAGAAAAAAAAATTTTTTTTTAACTTTTTTTTTTTTTTTTTACAATTTTTGTAATACACTTTTATTAATTTTTTGCACCCTATGTGCCCACTGATTGTGACCTGTTTAAATAAATGGGGTTGCTTGTGCTGGATTCAAAGGGTTAAAGCAAGTGGTAAGGTGGTGATACTCTACCTCCTCTGCCTGTCAAATGCTAACTGATGCTAATCTGATTTATCCAAACATGGATAGCTCTTTAGAGAGGATCGCACATGTGAACAAGTTCTTATGGTGACACTGTGACTACTGTGGTGATGATCAGGGACTCTGTAACTGGTGTGGCATTGATCAGGGACACTGTAACGTGTGTGGCAGTGATTAAGCACAATATGACTAGTGTGGTAGTGATCAGGGACACTATAACTGGTGTGGAGGCGGTTAGGGATAATATGAAATGTGTGGCAGTGATAAGGGACACTGTGAGTGGGTGTCATTGATTAGGGACACTGACTGGTAAGAGTATGTAAAAACATTTTTTTAACTTTTTTTAAAACATTTTTACGTACTGTCACCACAGTAGTACTGCGCAGTGATGATCACTGTAAAAACAATCATTTTAACTGATAGGAATGGCTTCTATTCATGATTCTTGTTTACTGTTGTGAGTACTGTGATTGACCACCGCTATCACATGGTACAGAGCCGCTGTGATTTGCCCAGTACCATGTGATCACTTTCACCAATCAAAGAATTGACCTCTATCTGAAACCTGACGCTGATTACTCTTGTGACCCTAGCCATGCACACACTGAGCCGCTTCTCAATACTTTCTTGTGTATTGTTGTTACTTGAGTTTTATCAAAGTGGGCTGTGTCCCTACTATTTTATTGGAACACTGTGCCACCTCCATCCCCCTGTACATAGGGAACAACTCCTCTTTGCTTCTTTATTATGCAACCTATGTTCTTTATTCTTCAATAAAATATTTGAACAAGAAAAAGAGAGATCTAAATATAAAACAATGCTATCATGAATGGATTCCATTCATGACAGTTGTTTATTAGTAGATGTGTGATCGATATGATTGGTCGCAGCAATCGTATGGTACCTGGGCCAATCACAGCAGCTCTGAACAAATCCACTGTGGGTCACAGATTGTGCCCACTGCTTGGCCTGAGTAGGAGGATGTACTCACACATCCTCCTGAAATAACAGCACCCGCCTGCCAGTTTATCTACATTGGCTGGATGGGAAGCTGTAAATAAGATATTTCTCACACACAGCATGGGCATACTTAGAATTGCACCCCAAAACACAGTATTCTACTCCTCCTGAGAATGGGGATACCACATTTGTGAGACTTGCTTGCTGCCCATCTTCTTAGAGGGGCCCAAAATCCAAAGAACACCTTTAGTATTTCAAGGGGCATAAATTATGCACCCTAATTTCCTTACTACCTAACACATTTTCATTATTAGTTTCTATGAATGAAGCAGTAGGGTCAGAAAGGATGGGCAAAGTCAGCATATTTGACAAGTGCCTGTGACCAGTGAAGCTGCTCATATTAACTCTGCAGCATTGGAACATCACAGCCATGAGGGAATCCTGCTGATGCTGCACCAATTTCCTCTTTTCTCCAAGTGCCTCCCTTTCCCAAGGTCTGATATTGGGAGATTTACTTGGAAGGCATTAGTAAGGTTTGCATGTTGTTGTCAAGTGTTGTCAGGTGCAAATTGAAAACAAATGTAACCAATGTTTACAGTGGTTACATTGGAAATATAGAGAAGAGAATAGTCCAAACACTAAAATTGCCAAAGGCTGAAGTTTGAGAGGCATTATAGTTTAATCAGGCAGAGCTGGCTATATAAAAATAACCACAAACATCTAAATGACACCCAGATGAAAGAAGGCAAAAACAAACACTGGTAAACTAGCCTTGACATGGAAGACACATCAGATTTGAATAAAGGTCAAACATACACCAGACCTGTGACAAAAAGGCTGCTCTACTTCATATATTTTTTAAACCCTGCTACAGATTTGCACACCTAGTGCATTACCAAAAATGTATTTGAGAGATAAAAACCGGTAAAGATGGATACTCACAAAAGTACAACTTGTAAAAGCCAATAAATAAGATACCATACAGTGCAGATGCAGTTAAGTTGAGCTAAGCTCTGAGGAAGGGGGTGCTCCCTAAAATGCACCAGCTTGCCAGCATAGCAGGGTGCTGGAGTACGCAAATCCTGCACTGTTTTTAGCTCTCAAATACATTTTTGGTAATGCACTAGGTAATGCACTTGTTTTCTTGTTTTTTTTGTAGTTTGACTTTGGATTCCCCTATCCGAGGAGGGTTGCATCTGCCAATCATTGGAATTTGTTGTCTCATAGTCCTATACAACTGTGGAGGTCCTCCGGGCACTGGAAGTGACTGCTTATTTTTAAACTGTGAGATCACACAAGACGTAAACTGACCCCAGTAGCATAAATCAGCTGTCATGTGTAGCGTGGTCAGCCAGGTATTTCAGAACACCAGCAAGCACAATTAAATGCTTAATAACAATAAAAAGCACATTAATATACATTAAAGTAAACAGTAACTTTTTTTCTTTTTAGGTTTACATACACTTAAAGAACTATTGATTTCTCATTGGTTGCCATGGCTTATTGAACTTTGCACATTATCCTTTTAGTGTATTATGTAAAGTCGTGCAATTTTTGTTCGGTATTTGTAGAGCTCACAAAAGGTGGGTTTCATAGGTTTCAATAAAAAAACTTCAAGCCAGATACGCAAGTCAGCAAGTGTCTGCAAGTTTCCGGATTCAGTAATGAACTCCTTTGAGAAAGCATAATCACTAAGTGCTAATCAGCATCTTAAGCTGCGGTTGGCTAAAGCACAAAGACTAGTGAATCTCGCTATTGCACAGTGAGATCTGCCAGCCACAATAGCACAAACAGTGGGGAAATCTACTGTGCACTTGGGTACTAGAACTTGCAATGTGTTAGCAGTTTGATAAGATTGCTTAAACACTTTGTGAAATATTATTGAAAAGGCTTATTTCTCTTTGATTCATATATCTATTTTAGAATATTATCTTCCTGAATTACTAAGATTGCTAGTGTATTAGACCAAAATGGAAAGAACATACATTTATTATATAATGTGAAATAAACTAATTTTATGTTTGGCAGAAAGTCACTGTACAAGATGTAGAACAAAGTAGATGAGCTGTAAGGAAACTTTGTAGGAGTTGGGCTCTTTTTTTATCAGTAATTACATGAAACAATTATAATCTGACACTTAGACAAATAGTTCTCTGAGGCAAGCAGAGATAATAATAAAGCTGAGATTTCCTATGGATTTTAGTCTTATGGATGTTTAATTGTTCTGAGGGCTTTTATCTTAACAGCACTAATAACTAGTACCGGAAAGTCAGAGGTATGGTTTCACATAACTTCATTCATTTCATCTGCAATCAAATAAGAAAATGATCTGTGCTGTAGTCTAATCTATCTTCAAAGCAAGATATTGGCAATTTTTAAAGAACAGCATGAGAAAAGTTACAGCTATGAGAGGCAAAAAAAACCTCATCCTGGCAAGGTACACAATTCGAGTTCAATGTCTGAAGCCAAATATAACTATTCTGCCAAAATATTTCCAAGGTTCTTGATGAGGAATTAATGTGCCTAAATATGAATCTATGGATTTTGACTACAGATCTATATCGCACCCAGCATTTCAGATGCCAAAAACAAGAGCTTTCGCAAGTCGTGCTTGAGTTATTTACTTAATATGCTAAATAAGATGTAATCTGAACTAAATTTGAAATGTTTTCCAAAATGCAACTTTTTGTATTATTTTATTCTAACTTTACAATGTATTTTTAATGCTCTTGTATGCCTCAGTGATTTTAAAGCATGTTTTTTCTTACAGGGAAAGTACAGGTATCCATTCTGTTGCACAGCAAGGAAAAATTAATCAGGAGCAATGAGGCAGACTCTGAGACAGGTTTACAATAATAGTGCAGCTTTAATCATTAAATTCCTTACACAAACACTCTATATAGTAGTGACAGGCACTCATTTTATGTGAGTGTGGTTATTTATTATTGACGTTTTTATTAAAACTTAAAGTGTCACGAAACCCACATCATAAAAAACTATCAATAAATGGTGTATTACAAGCTGTTCATACTCACTCAGTCACTGTGATATTCGTTTTCTGTATTCAGCAAAAATCCTGGTTGATCCTGCTGCTCTCTATCTCCACCTTCTGTTCGTTTCCCCAATTCACCTAGGGATTTTGCAGCTGTTGAGGCAGCTCTGCACATGCTCAGTTTTCAGTGAGTTTCTTTTCTGAGCATTTCTTCCCTATCGCATCTGAGCAGCCCATGTGACTATAGAGTCACACATGTGGGCATATACACAGTGGTAAATGACAGCCCACTCCCTCCCCTCTCCTCCATGCCCATTATCCAGCTAAACACAATGGGGGTGGGATAATACATCTTGATTATCTTCCCTCTTATTCTAAGACACAGGCTGGAGGGGCATGGCACAGCCTGTGACTGGCAGAAACCCGCCAGCACCATGTTATTGTCAAAAGAATAATAAAGATTCAATTTCAAATATATATTTGTATGCCAATTGAAAACAGCTTATTGATATTATTTATTTATTTTTACTCTGTATTCCAAAGGCTGTTTTTTATTTTGAATATGTGACCAGCAACAGAGGACTAGAAGCTCCCCCTGCTTATGTTTCCTTACAGACAGACTGGGAGAGATCTGGGTCATGTGACAACTGTATGTCGATTAGGAAAAAGGTACTTAGATGTTTTTTTTTTTTTATTAAAATAATTACAGTGCCTTCATCCACATACAGAAACAGAAGGGACAGTGTAAATTAAGCAGTGTGTGTTTAGTATCACCTTAATGGAATTTTACACTATATGCAGCTTTTCTATTACTAGCATAGAATGTGCCTGATTGAGAAACATGTGCAGAGGAGTGGTGGATATGGTGAAGCAAAGAGTATGTTTTAAATTGTGGCTGGATGAATACAGAATCAGTGGTGGAGTGAATAAGAAAAACACTTTGAATACCTCTTGAATGTTTATAAATTGTATTAATAAGACAGGCCATGCATTATATTTTTTTCTGTTTTAAACAGCGGGTTGAATAAAAAAAAAGTGATAATTTCCCCATCCACACATTTGAGGTGGATAGATGGATAACTCCAGCAGGGCTATAGTGTTCTGCTGGCTGGAAGCCTTCCCCATCAGAAGAATAGAATGATCACTGGTGGCAGCTATAGCCGGCAGAACTCTTCATTCAGGAAAAACAGATAAGCTGGTTGCACACAAGTCAATTGATAGATCAACTTGTGTACAACCAGCTATCCCATACATGGATAAAAATCACCTGATCCCTTCTGAACTGGAAGAATTTTAATCCATGCATGGCCAGGTTTAGAGTGATGATTTGAAAAATACTATTTTGTAAACTATATTACATTACATTTTTGTTTATTTTGCACTGTTAAGGCCTCATGCACACAAAAAATTTTAGCCGCGTTTTTGAGCTTTTTTTACAGCTTAAAACACCTCTCCATGTTATTCAATGGCCTCATACACACACAGACGTTTTTGAGCTGTAAGTGGCATAGGCATTTTTAAGCTCCAAAAACCCCCAGGACCAGCATGTTCTGAGGCTCCAGCGCTAGAGCTGTAAAAATGCAGATGCCGGTAAAAGCTCAAAAATGCAGCTTAACATTGTATACACAGCATTAAGCCTCATCAAGCATTTCTCTGTCTCTATTCAAAATCAATGGTTCCCTATGGGAGCCTATTGATTTAACCACTTCAGCCCCGGAAGGATTTCCAGCTTTAGGACCGGAGCCCTTTTTGCGATTCGGCGCTGCGTCGCTTTAACTGAAAACTGCGCGGTCGTGCGACGTTGTACCCAAACGAAATTTGCATCCTTTTTTTCCCACAAACAGACCTTTCTTTTGGTGGTATTTGATCCCCTCTGCGTCATTTCTGATCGCCGCTATAAACAAAAGAAGAGCGACAATTTTGCAAAAAAACCCAAATTTCTTACTTTTTGCTAAAATACAAATCCAAAAAAAAAATATAAAAAAACATTTTTTTTCACCGTTTTTGGCCGATTTATATTCTTCCTCATATTTGCGATAAAAAAAATCGCAATTGGCGTTTATTGATTGGTTTGCGCAAAAGTGGCCGCGTTTACGGATGATGAGAATTCATTTTTGGGGTTTTTATTTTTTTTTTATTTTTTACTAAAAATGGCGGCGATCTGCGATTTTTTGCGGTACTGCGATATTTCAGCGGACATGTCGGACCATTTTAACACTTTTTTGGGACCATTGGCATTTATACAGCGATCAGTGCTATAAAAATGCACAGATTACTGTGTAAATGCCATTGGCAGTGAAGGGGTTAACCTGCAGGGGGCGCGCTAAGGGTTAACTATGTTCCCTGGGCGTGTTCTAACTGTATGGGGGATGCCCTAACAGGAGAAGGGAAGTGGTCACAGCCCTCACGTAAAGGAAGGCTGTGATCACTTCCCTTCCCCCTCACACAGAGCGGAGGTCCGTGTTTACATACACGGACCTCCGCTCATTCGCTCCGGGGGGCCATCGCGGGTGGCCGGCGGCAATCGAAGCCGCCGCACCCGCTCCCTGGCCCTCCCCGAACACAGTGAGCGCGCGGGCGCACCTCCGGCGGCGCGCGCGCGCTCACAGTGCGCGTTATCGCAGCCGCCGTCGTATGACGGCGATTTGCGATAACAAACCACCTTGTCGCCGTCAACCTGCGGTTGGCGGTCGGCAAGTGGTTAAATAGAAGTCGCACCAGAAGTCGGATCATGATGATGTGACTTGTGGTGCGACTTGTGTGCTGAGAATCTTGAAGGGGTACCCCTGCAAAAAAAAAATGGCGTGGGTCCCCCTAAAATCCGTATCAGACCCTTATCCAAGAACGCAGCCCGGCAGGTCAGGAAAGGGGGGTGATACCAGGGTGCATGCCCTCGATATGGGGGGGTGGGTGCTTTGGGGCAGGGGGGGCCCTGTGCCCCCCACCCCAAGCACCTTGTCCCCATGTTGATGAGGACAAGAGCCTCTTCCCGACATTCCTGGCTGGTGATTGTCAGGGTCTGTGGATGGAGGCTTATCAGAATCTGGAAGCCCCCTTTAACAAGGGGGCCCCCAGATCCTGGCCCCCAACCCTATGTGAATGAGTATGTGGTACATTGTACCCCTACCCATTCACTTAAAAAAAGTCTAAAAAAAACACACTACACGGGTTATTAAAGTATTTTATTAAATTAGCTCCAGCGTCTTCTCCCTCTCCGGCTCTTCTCCCTCCTCTGGCAGCTTCTTTCTTCTGCTCTGTTATGGGGTCTTCTTTCTTCTGCTCTTTTGCTGGGTCTTCTGTCTTCTCACTCTTTTGCTGGGTCTTCTCCCTCTGTTCTTCTTCCGATGTTGACGTGAAGCGATCTCCCACACTAATGCTGGCTCTGCACTGTGCATTGACTTATAGTGCATGGGGCATGGGCACCGCTGATGTCATCCGAAGGCCCCGCCCCCTTATGACATCACCGCCCCAGGCATGACCCCAACAACCACTGGCCAGGGTTGTCGGGAAGAGGCCCTTGTCCTCATCAACATGGAGACAAGGTGCTTTGGGGTGGGGGGGGGGCTTTGGATCGCATTTGGTCAAACCTGTCATCAAATATAGGAGTTGCCATTCTTGCTCATCTTTTGAGCATACTAGATGCTTGACTATTGTGTTGACCCTATGGATTCAATTGTTTAAAAGGTAACTCCACTTTCGTGGGGAAAAAAAATTCCAAAGAAAGAAAAAATAATATAGCGTGTACAGTTGCGATACAAGTCATATTGTAATTGAATATTATTAAAAATTACCTTTCCTTTTTAATCTGCAGCCGCTGTAATTTTCTATAAATGTCATGCAATATGGCTACCTGGAGTTGTTCTGTACACAGAATGTGTACTGACCACTCCCCAGAAACATAATTTCCTGCTTGTGTGATTGGCACACCAATTTTCCCAGAAGTCTGCCTAAGATACAAGTCAGATTTCAGACATCCACTGCAAAAAAAATGTCATTTTTACTGAGATACTTCGAATAGGAACACGTCTAAAGGGATGCAGTCCCAGTAGATTTCCTCATTAGTACTCTGCAGTTGCACACCCGATAGATAATTATGAAACCACTCCCATTAGACCTACTCAGCACAGAGGCACAGAGGAACAAACAGGGATTTCTTCAGAATAACAAAAGGTAGGAATCTGCAACAAAGGTTGTTGTAATCCTTGCAATGTACATACATCACCCAGTGGGGAATGCTTTTTTTCATAACAAAAGTGGAGTTTAAGTCCTTAAGCAATAGCAAGTGTGTAAAATAGGATATTTTAGTCATACGTTCTTCTCCTTCTAGCATTTCCAGAAGAAGTCAATAATGGCAACCTCCATGATTCTTTAATGACAGATTTCCTTTAAAACCAATGGGAGATTAAATGTGTGAATGGGTTCTTTAACTGAATACCTCATTTTAATAGAGGCTACAAATAGCGAGAGATAAGTGACAGCGCAGTTTGCTATTTTATTGGGCAGGTGTTATCATTGCTTGGTGCTTGCTTAGTGATTGTTACAGTTCATTAAGCTGTGTAAATTTATTAAATGTGCTATCATACAGCACATGTCATAAGAGTCGCTATATAGACTACATCTTGACTAAGTGAAGAGCATATTTTAACAGGATTAGCGCTTGCTAGTCTTATTAAAATATTTTTTAAACAAATAATAAATTTCCACCTACCTCCCCAAATTCACCCTGATCCACTTACAACCCATATCAGGGGTTAGGAAGGTCAGTACTCGTATAAGACTGATATCCACAGCATGAACTGGTGTAGAATTAGATTTAATTTATACCCTTTTCTTTGTTTTACAAACATATGCAAAACATTTCATAGATGACCATGGTCTCTAAGAACACTATGGGATAGCTAAAGAAACAGCAAAGTAACACCCAATCTGGCATAATCTCTCTCTCCTTAAAACTTCAGACAGATCTCTCTGACAAGAATGAGTACCTGCATGAATTAATTTACTTGTGTGTGTGAATTTTACTTTCAACTATTGATCCCTGAAAACAATAGGCTTTTTCAACAAATATCAAAGAAAGAGAGGAAGCATGTAAAAAGGTGAATAGAGCACCTCCTGCTGGCAAGTTGAAAATTGTTTACTATTTTTATGAAATATTTCATTTTGATGGTGTAGCAGAATTAATTATTCCTTATTTGTATGTCTGATGATTTAATATATTGTAAAATAAATATTAAAATAAAATAAATCATTTTGGAAGAGTTAGTTGGTTCTGGAAGCTGGAAAGGGAGATTCTTAAGCAGCTCGTAAGAGGATACTTTCCCAGGAAGGGCCTCAGCCAGTCTTTTACAGGCAAATGAGCAAGCAAATGCAGTAATGAATTGCAGCATAACCATTTCGATTGTGCAGTGTAGGCATGTGTAAATCACAAGAACAGCTGAACAGGATTACAAACCTGTTAAACACTGTTCACTTATAAAACAGTTGTCCTATATGTCCTTTAATTATGTATCGACCTGGAAATGGAAATGGAATAATACTTTATCATAATTGGATGTATACTAACTGAGGGATCAGCATCAATTTTCTGAATTTAGGCAAGCCATGCACAGTGCAAATTTTTGCAGGAAAGAAATTTGCACTAATCTCCCATCAACACAGACAGTGCTGACGAGGGAATCAGCAATTGCCTTTTCCCAGAGGGTAGTGAGCCATCCCCACCGAGAAAAGACAATGATTATCGCAAGTGAATCTGGCAGGCTGATTGTACCCAACTTGGTACATTCTGCCTGCCCATTAATGATTCAAATCTTCCCTGGATCCTGCTGAACCAGCTAAGATTCAAACTGTGTATGACCGGCCTTAGTTGCAACTCCTGTTGCAAAGATTACTTCAGTTAACTTGCCATTTTTAGACTCCCATGTTCTCTACCATACCCTCTTCAGTCTTATTCTCTCTTTCTGTACATTAGGTGCACTTTCCAATTGATATTGCTTATAGATATGTCCCCTCCATGACTGGAGCAGTTGTTGGTTCCTTCTCAGGAGCTTCAAAAGGGAAAAGCCTGTCCGCATCCAGGATCCCATTTAGACTGGATGCTGTGACACATATACAAACCAGCACTGGTACTTCTTGAAAATGTACTGTAAAAATGAAGCACTCCAAATAGTTTGCATCTGTCCAGCTCTGCACTGGCCTTCAAGACAGCAAACACCTGCAAAAACAACATTAAATAGAATACAATGGACATTCATTTCTAATATCCTCTTTTTCTTGTGTCCTGTAACAAGTACAACCGCAAAGCTGTATATATGATTATGGGCATATTTATAAAGCATTGTGACATTCACCTAACATTCGCCATAGATGTACACTATATTACCAAAAGTATTGGTGCACCTGCCTTTACATTAACTTTTTTGGCACCCCAGTCTTAGTCTGTAGGGTTCAATATTGAGTTAGCCCACCCTTTGCAGCTATAACAGCTTCAACTCTTCTGGGAAGGCTGTCCACAAGGTTTAGGAGTGTGTCTATGGGAATGTTTGACCATTCTTCCAGAAGCGCATTTGTGAGATTAGGCACTGATGTGGACAAGAAGGCCTGGCTCGTAGTCTCCGCTCTAATTCATCCCAAAGGGGTTCTATTAGGTTGAGGTCAGGACTCTGTGTAGGCCAGTCAAGTTCTTCCACCCCAAACTTGCTCATCCATGTCTTTTTGGACCTTGCTTTGTGCACTGGCGCAAAGTCATGTTGGAACAGGAGGGGATCATCACCAGACTATTCCCACAAAAGTGGGAGCATGAAATTGTCTAAATGTCTTGGTATGCTGACACCTTAAGAGTTCCTTTCAGTGGAACTAAGGGGCAAGCCCAACCCCTGAAAAACAATATCATAATCCCCCCTCCGCCAAATGATTTAGACCAATACACAAAGCAAGGGATATTTGGCGATGTTAAATTCACTATTTTATAAACATACTATTATTGACTCTGAATAACACATCACTGCTAATTGCAGCAAGTCAGAATATTGTACCAGGTAAAAAAAGCTATAAATCACTAACAGCCATAACTAGGTTCCCCTGGAAAAATGATGTGGTGAACGGCTATGGTAACAGACATGAGAACTACAAAACAATTTTCCATCTATCTATTTACATATTATAAATCCACTACCCAACTATGGGCACAGTGGCAGAACAAGGCTTTTATGGCCCAGTAAAGTACCATATTTATCAGAGCCTTCTCTCTAATGACTGTGGTATAGCTTCTGTTTTATTTATTTGTTACAATTTGTAAAAGCTGCATTGTTTCAGTGAAATAATTTAGTATTAACATAAAACATTTTTTATTGCGCAGTCTTCCATTTAGACTGCTTAACATTTTACTCTGAAAATCTTTCCATATTAAATTGATATTTAATCACACCAAGTGTTTAGACTAATCACATTAGCGAACAATCATTAAAGGTTTGTTCAAAAGCTCAGGATGAAAATAGTACAATATTGATTTGATTGAAAACACATTTCTGTAATTTGGCACAATGTGACACAAAATAAAAATGTATGTTTGAGGAGTTATGAAAAATAATTCATCCTGTAAATATTGAAGATTCTGCAGGGAGAATGATAATGTAACATCCATAAAGCAAACTCAAATTGTTTGAATCTCTCTGTTTTTGCTGATTATGCCTAGGAAGTGCTATTACTGTTGTGGGATTTCTCCAATTAGCATGCCATAAGAATCTGCTCCAGTTCTCTTTTTAGAATTCTCCAGTGGTAGAGAAGGAATCAGTATCAACTCTGAAATTTGAAACATCTTAATATTATTTCATATATGCAGCACTGAGCTCACTGCACAATTATTTTGGAACGTTACCAAAGCAGCCTTATTTCTTAGAATAGGCAATTTCCTCCTATGAGGCCTCCTGGGTCCTGCTTGCTAACTCCAAGTTCTACTATCTGCACTTATGGACCTCACTTCTTCATCAGGAAGAAAGATTGATGCCAGAATGAGGAAAAGAAAAAAATTACTTTTTAATCCTTCCTAGAGTGAAGTGATACTAGATTAAAAGTTATCTTCCTATTGTTATATGCTGATTTCCATTTGGCTTTTGGAGGTGGGGTAACAGGCCACATGTGCATGAGCATACATACAGAGTGACTAACAATATTGTGAGTCTTGTACCCAAATCACTTGACAGGACTGTTGTCTATTATTTATAGTTTCGGCTAACTGGCAGCAAATCTTCTGCCTGCAAAATATTAATCATAATAACTCACACACAATAGGGACAACTAGGTTATTAACATTTTCAAAATGATTTGGGATATATTTTAATTAATGAATATGCAAATAAGCAAATCGTTTATAAACTATCTCTGTGTCACATTTCTTATATTATGTAGGGAACTGCATTTTTTTTTTTTTGTAATTCAAGTTTTTATTGAAAAAAACAGAAGTTAAAGCAGCAATACAAAGTAATTGTATATAGATATTATAATCATTTAAACATATAAAATATGTAGAAAAATATGGATTTTACAAGGTTCAGTTTTTAAGTTTTGATTGCAGCATAAAAATAAGCAACACTGGATTGTCAGTAGATTTAAACGGGAACTGCATTTTTATTATGCAATGCAAATACCAAAGATTTGTTTTAGGCCATGATAACCAAATTGCATTTCATTGATCAGCATTATAATGAAGTCTGTCTAATAACATACAACTTCTGACTGTTACATGATTAGACTGAAAAAGAACAAAAATACTTAAAGCAGAACTACACTAAATTTGAGCACCACAAACCAGAAACGCTATTTAATTCATTTTTAATATTCAAAGCAAACTTCCCCATCCATCCATGTCTCAGTGCTTTATTTTGATGAAAAGTCACTTTGAAAAGCATCCCCTAGCATTTCTGACTGTGGCCATCTTGAGCAAGGGCAAATGATTCATGTAGCATATACTTCCTGGAATCCATCTGCCCTTAGCTCAGGCATTATGGCAGGAGGGTGTGCTTAGCTGAGAAAACCCCTCCTCCTCTCCTGAAGACTCCTGGGATGTATGACATCTTATGCCTAGGCCTAAAAACCAGGAATAACCGAAGGAATGTAAAAAAAAAGTTTAAAACAAGTAAATATGTTATACTTTCCAATCTATTTACGAATCCTAGCAGCATAAGGATTAAAAATAGTCAATGTTGATCGAGAGAGTGAAGTTCCACTTTAACCCTTAAAAAAATCAGCTGATGCAGGCTATAGATATGATATAGGACAAGGGAGAGCATTTATGTGTCAGCCAAGCCAAATGACTTAGTAGCTTACCCACTCATATGTGACCTATTATTAAAATTGTGAGGGGTCCTCACCCTGTTGTGTGTGTGAATTGTTTTTTTTTTTAGCGCATCCAAATGAGTATTTTACAATTTTATAGCACTTACCTCATGAAGACCTTATTGTATCTGGAGCTCAAATCATCTTGTCTTCTGTGGAGAGGTTGTCTATTTTTGGGGAGCTATTAAATACTGGTCAGAGTCTTAAGAAAGTATTTTATTTTTGCATTTGTAATTTATAAAATGATCAGAAATCTGATAAATTCATCAAATTAGTTTGTAACGTATTTTAAACATTTTGTTTTTATGAAAATACTGGTAAAAAGGAAAAAAATCTTTACTCCAATCTCCAGGCACCTCCTACTTGCACTGATAAATGAATGTGTCTCTAGATCAAGTATTGATTTTGTTAAAGGATGGGAAAACTTTAAAACAAGATAAAAAAATATGTATACTTGTTAAGATTAAACAGTTGTATTAATTAATGTTTCCTTTTTTTGTCAGTGTGGCAACTCCTCTCCTTAAACATACCAGTTCAGTTTGCCAGGCTTTAAAGATAGGATCTCTGTTAGGAGATATCTGTCAGTCTCATATTTCAAATGAAAGTGCCAAAAATCACCACATACACCATCCATCAAGGGCATAACCTTTTTTACATATATCTAGTGTCCAGTCATTGTAGAAAATAACAAGATGAACAGGGTTTTTAAGGAATTATTCCTGGCTGCCTGGAATTAGTTTCAATGAGTCTAATTTAGCATATTTGGCAACAACAGAACATTTTTTTTAATGTTAATACAATCTCATACTGTAAGTAGTCAGATAAACTCCCTCTCATAAATCTGTAGCTTTATCTATTTAGGGTTTTATTCAAAGCTCTGTGAAATTTAAAGAATGCTCAGTTCCATTTATCATGCTGGGTTTGCTACAATTTAAAGCAGGAAAATAAGCCAAGGATTAATGCTTTAATATAGCTGTCTTTGGTATAATTAAACTCTGGAACCATACCATTGAATGCTTTGGCACTGTCCAGAAATCCAGAAGTACTTCCTTATTAAGCCATACATTATTTATATCAACTAGAATTCTGGGGTAGGATCTGGAAAACTTGGGAGTAGTACATAGAGGAATAGAATTAGGATACTTTGGGGTACAAAAAAGGAGAAAGATGAAACCACCCATTATAACCAGTTATATTTTTTTCTCTATTTCAAGGCTGAAACATGATTGTTCACTCTAGTTTCTATTCTATTCAGTTTTTAAATATACATCTCAGTGTTTCAGATAAAATAATATCTGCAATGCATGCTTTAAAACAAACCAGGCAAAGTTTAGGTCTCAGGGTGTTCAGCAAACCCAATGGTTAGTCAGCGAACCCAAACATAGTGTTGAACCCTATTGAAATCTTTGGGAGGTGGAGGCACATGCGCGAAGCTGACCTAGGCAGACATGCCTGAGTGAGGCTCCACTTCACCGGAGACAAGATTGCCAATCACAGCCGCACAAGGGCACCGCACTTCGCTCCCGACACCATCTCTAGACGGTGCTAGCCTGCGGGGCACCCGAGGATGGTTTTGGTCAGCTCTAAGCCACGCTTTAAAACTAAAAACATCAAGGAAGCTCTCACCAGGCCACATCCCAAGATGGTGCCGGCCTCCACGCCGCTGTCCCTCCCACAGCCGAACACTCCATGTTCAGCCAAGCAGACGCCGCGGCTCAAACAACACCAACAGAAGCCTGGCTATGACGGTGAGTCTGACCCAGAAGGGGATAGTAGCAGTGCACAAGCTCATACTGACATTTTCACCAAATTCGAGATCATGCTCCAAAAGGCCCTGTAACACACATCAGACCAAATTACAGACCGCCTGACAAGAGAGATCAGAGAGCTGGGGAGGAGGACCGCTGAACTAGAGGACATGGTGGATGTTATAGAGTGCCATAACCAGAATACAACAGCTGAAATAGAAAACCTTAAGGAGGAAAACCTGGTTTTGCATTCTCGTCTGGAGGAATTTGAAAACAGGACCCGCAGATCGAATATTAGAATAAGAGGCATACGAGAAACGGTTACAGATGTTCATGCATCCATGCTGGCCCTCTTTCAGGAACTGATCCCAGGCATCCTGTTGAGAGACTGGAGATGGACAGGGTTCACCATGCCCTGGCCCCCCATAAAGAGAAAGGTCCACCGAGGGATATCATAGCCAAATTACATTTCTTTCGCACCAAGGAAACACTCATGGCTGCGGCACGTGAAAAAGCCCCCTTAACATTCCAAGGCCACCCTTACCAGCTCTATTCTGACTTATCACCATCCACAGTAGCAAAAAGGAAAGCCCTCAAACCCATGTTGATGACCCTCCAGCAACACCAGATCACTTATCACTGGGGGTTCCCCTTCTCGGTGCACTTCACCCACCTTGAGACTAAATACTCTTGCCGCTCTGCTGCAGAGCTTCAGGCTGCTCTACAGGACTTGGGCCTTCTCGATCAAGACCCTTCTAAGGACAAACAGCGCCAGTGTTCGGCTTCCAGATCTCCCCAGAAAGACACCTCTACTCATGCTTCCGGGTCGCATCATAATCAATACAAGAGAGGTAATTTTGACAACCCTGTTGCCGACCCCAACCTAGAAGATACGATGGACTGAATCCCCATTCTCATTTTCCTGCTTCTTCTTGCATTTAAGGGCTGATCCTACCATTTTCGGTTGTAGAGCCCACCCGTGTCCCTGCTGGTCAGCAGGTTAGGGGATATATTTCCTGGCACACATTTTGGTTGTGCAATTGGTGCAGTTGGTCATACACCTGAAAGCTACTCCCCCTGCTTACCAGTTGGATACATTGGAACAATTGAAAGACTTCTCTTTGCAATAGCCCTATGTGCCAATCTAGTACACTATTATCTCTTGGTTTGATGTTTTCTCAGGAATAGTGTTGAGCGAACCCGGACTGTAACGTTCGGGTCCGTACCGAACTTTCGGGTGTCCGTGGCACGGACCCGGACATTTAAAAAATTGTTCGGGTTCGGTCCGAGGTTCTGCTATTTTACTCCACGTGTTGAGAAGCTGCAGGGCAGCCAATCAACAAGCGTTTCACTGGTTTGCCCTTAGAAGACATCACAGCCATGCCTACTAATGGCATGGCTGTGATTGGCCAGTGCATCATGTGACCCAGCCTCTTTATAAGCTGGAGTCACAGTGCTGCAGTCACATGCTCCTTGGGTTAGTGTAGGGAAAGGAAGCTGAAAGCTTGAGGGAGAGATTTGAGACATTTTAAGACCTGATCCTGCATCCTGAGATAGATTACTTTACTACTGCTGTCTGCGCTGTTGCTCTGAGGACAGATAGCAGAAATTAGAGATTTCACATACCGCTGCTTTGAGTTGCAGATCAAGCTCTGCATAAAACAACGATCGCTACGATCGT
>BLSH010007734.1:765360-775938 GCA_018402905.1 Glandirana rugosa
TGTGCCCCGAAAACTGTTTACGGTTTCAACGGTCTAATAGTTAAGTCTGTTCTTAATGAAGTAGTCACCTGTCTTCCTCTGACCAGAGTGACATCACTCACCAGATAACCCAACCTCGTAAAAAGGTCAATAAGACGTTTCCATTCTGGCAAGTTATAGTATGAAGGTTAATTTCCGCTTTGTCCTGATATGACCACACGTGACTTAACCAGAACATATCACAACTCGCTTGGGCCTGACATTGCAAGCCCAGGCATGGCTTGAAATCCCACAGGCACCGTGCCTGGGCCTGGGCCTGTAAAGAACCCGAACGATTTTTGAAATGTCCGGGTCCGGGTCCGTGCCACGGACACCCTAAAGTTCGGTACGGACCCGAACGTTACAGTCCGGGTTCGCTCAACACTATACAAGACCAATTCAGTGCACACCAGTATAGTCCTGTTTCGCCTTTAATTGGAAGTATGATATTGAACGGTCTTACCTTTGCAGAATAACTGGAAAAATGCTCCAACCCAATAGACCACTCACTACAGTGAGACCAGTCTCCTTCTGTCCACTGATGAAGTAATTCTTGTCTGAATTGATAATCTGGCAACTTTGGCATTTGTCAAAAGCCCCGTGTAATCTGAACCTTATGTGGGATGTATAACCTCTGCTACATGTGTTCACTTGTATTGTCTAGTCTAGATCAGCTTCCCCACCCGCTGCCTCCTCTCGCCTTGTCACATACCACCAAGGTAAGGCCAGGTACACATGTCATACGGTATAGGCTGTTTCAACAGGAACCAGCTGACATTCAGTCAGTGTGTTATGACTAAGGCCTTATAGGCTGGAACACATCAACTAATTTTATTTGCATTTGTACATTGTGCCATGAGTAATCTGAGAGCTTAGAAGCAAAAATAATGATAATAATAATAATAATAATAATAATAATAATAATAATATAGCACATTTGGTAACCAGAATAGCACGATTGGCAAGAATAATAAATCTCGACACTCTAGAAATGACATGAGTGTTTGCCTCCCACTTAATATCCTGAGCATTTTTCTTAGGGAGTGGTTCCTTCTCTGGATGTTGAGGAAGATGGGAGTCAGTCACTTTCCTTTAGGTTTTTGTATGTTTTTGTGCTTTGAGACATAGAAGGGATGGCGTAATTAGCACAGGATAACTGCAGGATATCTTGGTATCCTACAGTATATGTCTTTCTAACTTTGTAGACCTCTTTCACAGGGCTACTGTATACTATCTTCAAGGGGTCCCCCCCCCAAGAGGGGATAGCCTTGCAGCTTTCCTCATCCCTAGAACCTAAGATCCAAGAAGAAGGCATAATTAGCACAGGATGCCTGCAGGATATCTTGGTAATCTATATGTCTTTCTAACCTTGTAGGCCTTTTTCACAGGACTACTGTATACTATCTTCAAGGGGTCCTCCCAAGAGGGGATATCCTTGCAGTTTTCCACATCCCTAGAACCTAATATTCAAGAAGAAGGCATAATTAGCACAGGATACCTGCAGGATATCTTGGTATCCTATACGTCTTTCCAAAGTTGTAGGCCTCTTTCACAGGGCTACTGTATACTATCTTCAGGGGGTGCTCCCAAGAGGGGATATCCTTGCAGCTTTCCACATACCTAGAACCTAAGATCCAAGAATTAGACTGGTGTTGCACTTGCATCCTCAGGGGCAAAAGAGAGAAAACCATGTGCCAGGAAGCGCCTCAGATATTTTACAACTCTTTGAGCATGCATCAACAGACCCCCATGCCTGCTGACTGGCCAGGTAGTAAACATAATTTTATATCCCTAGCACACCCTGAACACTCACAAATCTATAACACTAAGACAGCAAGTGATTAGTCCAGGAAGAAGTCCGATAGCGACGAAACTGGTCGGGTTATGGCTCCATTCAGACACACCGCGATTCCAGCTGATGATGTACTTCATACCATTCCTTGTGACATACTTGTTTTTATTCGTCCAGTTGTAAGTGCAATATTTTTATTAACCTCCCTGGCGGTATGATTATTTCAGATTTTTGGTGCTGAAAGCAGTACCATTATTTTGCATGGAAATTTGGCATTTTATATCGTAGGCCTGTAATTCTTAAGAATAACTCACTTAAATCTGTCCAAACAAGAGTCTAGTAGACATCTTGGGTATGATAAAGTTTGAAACACAAAATCATAAATTATAATATATATGAAAAAAATATATAATATAATAAGTAACTATAAATAATAAAATGTATTCAATAATGTAATCTAGTCAAAAACACTGAAATTTGCTCAGTTGCAGAATTGTTGCTGTCGTCACTTTCAGTGTCTGATGATAAATTCCCCCAAAAATTAGTATCACTCAATTCTGCAAATGATTCTTATTTACTATCGGTGTTTTCTAGTTGGTCAAAAACCGCTTTTGACGTAAAGGGACACTTTTTTATGCCATGGACGTTCTCAAGTTTCCAGGCAGAAAGAATGATATATATAATATAAAAGTGCATACAGAGCACTGGACAAAGCACTAGGGATAAAAGGGATGTGAAATGATTTCATACAGTAATATAATCTTACAGATTACAGTGTACTGTATGTTTACTGTGTGTTTCACTTTTTGAATTTCACACCAGGCCCACCCCCGTGCAACTCGCAGGGAACAGAGCCCAGCATCACACAGGCATTGGGCGGAGGACACAGCCCGCAGACACAGTGGGGGGACATCGCTGGATCCAGAGGACAAGGTGAGTAACCCAGCCTTGGATCCAGCAATGCAGTCCCGAGTGTGGCTCAGGGTTACTGCTATTTGCAGTGAAAACTCACCCCAAGCCACACTATGGAATACCATCAAGGAGGTTAAATACCAATTATTTGTTACTGTATCAAGCTATGGGAGCCTTTCTTTTCATGTAATATCCTGCATTATGGTATGGAGACAAGATTTATGTGCCCGGGACACAACAGTAGGGGTCCAGATACTCCATGTCGGCACATTTCCATGTGGATATATAACAAGGCTCTTTCTGATCTCTTGTAAAAAGAGATCAACTCTTTGTGGTAAGCGCAACCATAGCGAGGTGGTGAGAACCTTCACAGAACTTATGTTTTCAAGCACGGTGGCACTTTATAGAACTTTTATTATTTGCATTTTGTAAGAAGTCTACCTTCAAGAGATGGCTGAGAACTGTCTGCAACAAATTGCTTTTGGATTTCATCACTTCTCTAATGAACTGTTTATTTTTGTTTGGGTCTTTGCATGGACCTAGTTCACTTCACTGAATTTATTTTGTATGAGTAATAGCGCAGCGCTTTCTTTGGACATTGGTTGTACAATTGCTTAGTTCATGTCAGTACGCGAGACACAACAGCCAACATCCAACTTGTTCCAAAGTTGGACGTTCGGTTTTACAACCTTTGCACCCATGTGTACGAGGCTTAAGACAGCAAGTGATTAAAATGATGCACTGTGCTTAGAGAACACCAACAGAAACACAGCTAAGCTGGCTAAAGCTCTCTACAAGAACAGAAAATATAAAAAAAAAATTGGAAAAATACTGCATCTCTACAATAATAATATATGTCTGGGTTAAATTACCATAGAGCAAATGCACCTGCAAAAAGGCAATTGCTATCAAGAAAGATATCAGATTTATAAAGGTCAGATTGACATATATGTCACTAAGCAGATAGATGGTAAAGGCTCGTGGGAAGTTAGAGCAGTAATATGAGAAGTTATCTCCTTAGATTAAATTAACATATTTAAATGATGTAATTTTAAATATATGACCAAATACCTAGAGAACTAATGTAATAAAATGTTGTTGAAGATTTCAGCCAGTGTCTGAATTGAATAGGCTATGAAAAAAGGAAAACTTGAAAGGATCTATGATGATGTTTATTCTCAACTAAGAAAATGTAGTTATGCAGCAGTCAAAATTAAGCTACAATGTTGCTGGTTTTGTAAAATGTTATAGAATTTATTAACATCAATTAAATAGTATTATTTACTAGTAGTAGAGAATATTCACTTTCAAAAGTTATTCTCACTTATCTTAGTGAAACAAAATAAAAATTTGCTTAGCAAAAAAAAAAAAAATAGAAAAAAATTACGTGCAACTAAAAATAATAAAAAAAAAACAAAAAAGGATTTTTGCTTGGATAATTGAATTCAGTATAACTTTACCTCATTAACTAAACAATTTTTTTTTATTTACAGAGTGAATTTTCACTTAGCTTTGTGAATGAGGTAGTGCTGACTTCAATAAATGTAGCTCGGTGAATTTACTATAAAAGTGAACATGCGCTACTTATTCCAGGACAGGGAAAGAAACGAAGCCAATGGAGCAGCATAACAACTAACAATTGCAGAAGGAAAGGTTATACATTTTAGGTACAGGTTTCCTTTGAGGCTGGGTTCATACTTGTGCGACCACAGACAATGCATGTGATTTGCACCGCATTGCATGTGATGTCTGTGTGATGCAAATTCAACCATACATACTGTATGGCTGAAATTGAATCGCATTCACACCAAAATGGTGCAGGACACTTTTTTGGTCCACACTGGAATCAGATTGCATGGGTGTTCACACCTATGTGATCTAATTCCTGCACTATTTTACAGTTCGCACTGCAATCTGCAAACCAATCTTGAGGTGTCATTAACTTTAAATTGACACCCACAGCAGTTCACAGATGTCAGTGTGAACTGCCGATGATTCAGGTGCGATGCTGGAACCCACACAGGAATCGCGCTGGTTTCTGCATTGCACAAGTGTGAACCCAGCCTGAGGCCTGTTCATACATATGCAGCTTGCAGTTTGCATATTCCAGGTGCATTTTGCATTTTTCAATACACATTTTTGATTTATTGAAGTCTATGGAACCAAAAACCAGAAAAAAGTCCTGGTCCTTTCCATAAAATGCACAGATGTGAACGTGACCCATAGGAAACCATGTTAAATGGACTGTAGTATGTTTCTGCAAAACTGAAAATGCACTAAAAAATGCATAGGTGTGAAACAGACCTAAATGCTTTGTAAATTGACAATCTCTTGATGATTGATAAAATATGCAAATGACCCATGTAAAGGGGCATCACACATATGCTATTTCTTAGTAACTTGACACATTATTTTTTGACATGTTGATAATGTTTTCATTCATATTGCACAGTATGCAAGAGCAGCTGAAATAAGACAGATACACTAGTGCTTACATTTGTGTTATAAGTGGTGGTGATTTGGGAAAGCTAGGTGGTGTAGTGACACAATGGGGCAGATTTACTAAATCTAGAGAACTCAGAATGTGGTGCAGCTGTGCATGGTAGCCAATCAGCTTCTAACTCCAGCTTGTTCAATTAGGCTCCATGCACACTAAAGCTGATGAACGACCATTTATGGTGGTTTGGGCGTTTTTTTAACAGCCCAAAAACGCCCCTTTATGTTATCCTATGTATCCATACACACATGGACATTTACTGTCCTTTAACAGTAGTGGCGTTTTTGGGCTGTCATCTGAACGCCCTGCATTGACGTTCAAGAATCATTCTTCTGACCAAAAAAAACGCTGGACAGAGATAAACGCTCATAAACGACACCAAACAACTGTTTATCGGCGTCCGGTGTTTTTTGTAGTCAATGGAAGCTAATGAAGTAAAAAAAAATGCTGACGCCGATAAACGCTGCTTACAAAATGCTTCTTAAAGAACGTTTTCTAAGCAGCGTCTCCTGCCACTAAAATCCGACACCCAGAGAGCCCAGAGACCGTCCAGTGTGAATGGGGCCTTAAGCTTTGGCAATAAAACCTGGAAGCTGATTGATTTTTATGAAGAGCTGCACCAGATTTTCACTCTACAGATTTAGTAAATATCCCCACATGTCACCTCTTTCTCTAACTAAAGCATGGTAAGAGATGTGCTGAGCACACATTTAAACAGTCTCAACAATTACCAAACAATATGGTGGTTTCATCTCCATAGCTGTAGGTTTAGGTGAGTAAAGCCTTGTACACATGGGACGGCGATTGTACGTACGATCGTCGCAAATCGTATGTTGCATAATGTAACTTGCATACTGACTGCACTACACGATCATACGAGCACAGAAAGAACGTTCAGGTGCATGTAATTAGCATCTGGCCATTCCTGACTTCTGAGCATGCGTGTTTTGCACAATACAACTTGTTGCACCAACTGCTCTGTACACCCGATACAACGGTTGCATGAGCGCTTGTTGGTACGACCAAGTTTTCTAGTCTGCTCATACAACTCCCTTGTACGACCGTCGTATGTTCGGCTGTTCTAATCGCACATACGAACGATCAATATCGCATACAACGGTCGTTAGTACGACCTGTTGTATGCGATCGTCGTCCCGTGTGTACGAGGCTTTAGTCATGAGTTTAGTGCTGCTCCGTCTGTTAATTGTCCATAGCTGGGGCAGCAAAGTGAAGACTAGGAGCATGAATGCCCAAGCTTAGCAATTGCCATTTTCTCTTTACCCAAACATTTCTGCAGTATCTCTCTACTTCTTGTGATTTTGCCTTTCTCTTTCTTCTGGCTCTCCAGCCAGTCCACTATTTTTTCTTTTTAAATGAATATTTTAATTTCGTATTCTATTTTTTTTCTTCATCTCTGTAACCTTTCAACGCTTTCTGCTCCATACTTTTTTCTCAGTGCTGTCTTTGACACAGCATATGGGTATTCTTATCCACTCTATGGCCATCCTTTGCATACATGCCCTGCCAATTAAAAACATTTTCTGACTCTGCACAGAAATCCCTAAGGCTCGATTTACATCTATGCATGTTGCTTTTGAGCTTTTCCACAGTGCTTTTTGCTGTGCTTTCTGAGTCTTCTTACTGCGTTTTTGCCGCAATTTTGACCCATTTTGCGTTTTTTTTTTTTTTTTGGGGGGGTGGGATTTTGTTGCTAGGCAGAATTAAAACTGCAAATCACAAATCCCTGCAAAATCATGGGAAAAACATGCCAAAAACGCATAAAAAATGCAGCACATTTTTGTTGCATGCCCATTGAAGTCTATTACATGCAAAACGCTGCATTCTGTGGGAAAAAAAAGACCCCAGCCATTTCCAAAACTGCACAGGCACAAAAATGAATTGATGTGAACATGTTCCATAGGAATCAATGTTAAAAGAATTCCCTGCATTCCTGTGAATTGCAAAATGCATCAAAAATGCATTAGTGTGAATCGAGCCTAAGGCCTGGTTCACACCTATGCGGGTTGCAGTTTGCATACTCCAGGGGCATTTTGCGTTTTTCAATACACCTTTTTGATCCATTGAAGTCTATGGAACTAAAAACCAGAAAAAAGTCCCTGGTCCTTTCCATAAAATGCATAGATATGAACATGATCCATAGGAAACCAGGTTAAATGGACTGTAGTGTGTTTCTGCAAAACTGAAATTGCACTAAAAATGCATAGGTGTGAACCAGGCCTTACTCTATAAAGCATACATTATAAAGAGGAAATTATCCCTGTTATAACAACTAGGAAAAGCAAAAAGAGTTCATATGTGTAAAGGAGGATATAATATAACCCATTTATACCATGTGTTGGCCCAGACTTGAGCGTAAAAATAGATTTTATGGTGCCCACATACACAACACACAAGGTACTATGTAATTTGCAAGCTACTAAAGAAAAGCTTATATTTAAAATTCTGATGTAGTGAATATCTAGAATAAAACAGCACTGCTGAAGAACACACCTAAATGAAAACTGCTGATAGGCTTACTCAAGCTTGCATTATTAATTTATACAAATTGCAATAATATTAAAGTATGTAAAATCCTAATCCCATTTCCTGTAGGGTCAGATTGGGAAACTGTAACTACTAAACTACTCAAGCTTCCATTTAAAATAATTAATTCCGTCCACGTGTTTATTATGCATCCAAATTGTACATGAAATCCATTTCTATGCAATCACTTTCCAAAGAATATTTTAATGTAGAGTTACTAAGGCTTTTGCTCAATTACCATCTGCTGTGTAAATTGAAGCTCTTAAGCATCACATTTTTAACATAATGTTAACATTTACCAGCATTTTTTTGTTGGTTTAGAGACTATATACAGAGAAAACTAATACCACAGTATGCCATATTTTAAAAGTATACTGCAATGTGGTCTACAGTCCCTGGATACACTGTTGCTATAACTATGACTTGTGTAGTAATCACAGGCACAAACATTTTATGTTTATGCCATGGTGTATTTCAAATCTATAGTAAAAAGTAAACACATATTTTCAAAATACATGAAGTAAAGATTGCAGTAGACTGACTATATATAGGTTGCTATTTATAATTTGCATAGATAGGTAGAAAGTTGGTTGGCTTCTTGAGACGTGACCAAAAATTGAATACACACAATATTTTTCCAATGCAGTGTACCACAATGCTTGGTAGGGAGTTGGAGCAGCATTCATTGGTGTATGTCAGTCATTGCTATTAATGTATTCATTTCTATATACAGTATTTTCTTATATTAGTGCTGTTAAAGACTTCCATATATAATTGCAAATGCGTGCAATCATAGTATTAGATTTTTATAGAATTGTTCTTCCTAACATAGCATAAAGTCCTCAGAATGTGTTCATGAACTTTAAGAAGGCATTTCACTTTGTATGACCCCTATGCCTAAGTGTAACAGGAGAGGAAACATATACTGGCACCAAGAGCTCATATACTGAGAACAATTGCAGTGTAAAGGTGAATGGGAAAAGAACAGAGTACTTTCAATAGGCCTCTGGAATTAGACAGGGCTGCAGTCTAAAGCCTCGTACACACGGTTCGACGGTCGTACGACCGAACGGACCAAATCGTATGTCGGCTCATGTAACTTGCGTACTGACATGCACTACATGATCGTACGACCAAGGCGAACGTAGTGACGTGTTATGAACGTATAAAGAGGAAGTACAGGTTCAGGTGCATGTAATTAGCGTCCGGCTGTTCCTGACTTCTGAGCATGTGTATTTTGCACAGTACAACTTGTTGGACCTACTTCTCTGTACACACGATACAACGGTCCTACAACCACTTTTTGGTACTACCAAAGTTTTATAGTTTGCTCATACAACTTCTGTTGCACGACCATCGTACGTAGGCTGTTCTAATCGCGCGTACTAAAGGTCGGATGATCATACAACGAGCAGTCGTTCACCATTTGCATACGACCGTTGAACTTTGTGTGCGAGGCTTAAGTCCAACATGAACTGGCTTCAGCTCTAGAATTTTCACCAGCACCAGCACTAATTGCAAATGTCTCTAAGGTGAAATTCCTGCTATATGCATATGACCTCCTATTACTGTCACCAACAGGGAGGCTTACGCGTCACCCTGAAAATGTGGGAGAAATACAGTGTGATGCATCAACCCAAAGAAAACAAAATCATGGTGTTTGAAAGGAATAACACAGAACAAATCAAAAGTTCTTCCTTTACAATAAACACCTGCACCCTTGATTAATCTAAAAGCTACACTCATCTTGGCCTAGAAATCATCAAATAAGAATGTTTCAAGACAGCTATAGAGACAAGACATGTAGAACCTTTTATGCTATCAGAACACAACTGTACCACCTAAAAAGACATATAAGTCTGGCTTAAAATCTTTGACAGTGTTATCCTCCCAATCCTCATTTATAGCAGTGAAGAATTGGGCCTTGTCACCTACCCAGATCAACCCAAATTGGTGGTAGTGTGAGGACATGTAAGCAGATACACTTGAAGTTTAACCGGGACTATGACACTCAGCCTGGGAAGTGTAAGTAGCTACTTATGGACACTTGTCCCTTTAGCAGTGAATCTTGTAGATCTGTTTTGCCCTTTGTTGACTAAATCTTCTTCCTTTTATTCAGAGGCTCTTTTTTAAATGAAGAATAACCATTGTTTCTATATAAAATTCTACCCCTTGCAATTAGTGATTTTAACATTAAAGTTATTAGGTGTTAGGTAAGGTGTTAGATAAAATATAAATTTAAGAGCTGTGAAAGAGTGTGTAAGGGATGGCATGTAAGTAGAGTTGAGCGAACCCGGACTGTAAAGTCCGGGTCCATACCGAACTTTGGGGTGCCCGGGACCCAGACCCGAACCCAGACTTTTCAAAAAAAGTCCGGGTCCGGGGTACTGGTATTTTATTCCACGTGTTCAATAGCTGCCAAGGGCAGCCAATCAACAAGTGTTTCACTGGTTTGCCCTTAGAAGCCATCACAGCCATGCCTACTAATGGCATGGCTGTGATTGGCCAGTGCATCATGTGACCCAGCCTCTATATGGGGCTGGAGTCACCATGCTGCATGTCATATGCTCTCAGGATAGTTTAGGGAGAGGATGCTGCTGGCTCTGTTAGGGACAGATTGCAGATATTATAGAACATCTCATCCTGCATTACTGAACGATCTGATTGTGGACTAGGTAGAGATACTACTACTGCTGCTTTGAGGGACAGATTGCAGACCTCATCCTGCTGCACAGAACGATCTGACTGGACTAGGTAGAGTCTGTTGCTTTAAGGGAAAGATTATTGTTCTAAAATCATCTCCAAGTTCTATAGG
>BLSH010007734.1:809436-819528 GCA_018402905.1 Glandirana rugosa
TCCGAGATTATACCAATCCCTCGACCGAACACCGAGACTTTTCGTGTGAGATTAAATATAAGGTACTATTTTCGACGAATCAGAGAGGTAGGAGATGACCCTTTATACGAATGTACCACACGTCGTACATTTATAAAGAAAGAAAACTAAGACTGTTATATTTGTCAGAAAGGGAGAATGCGACTAAGGGTTAGTTTGATTAATGTATAAGAGGTCGGGGACACGGTATACAAACCGACAACAGAGACTTTGTAACGTGACATTAACACGACATTTAAACAAGATCAAGTGGAATTGTTGGAAACCTTACACTCAAACATTAAAACTCTTATTCAGCTTTGATATTAATGAGTTTTTGGAATCATTGAGAACATGGTTGTTGTTCAGTAATAAAATTATTCCTCAAAAATACAACTTGCCTAATAATTCTGCACTCCCTGGTATGTACAAATTTTAAGAACATGTCAACTCAAGTATGCAGAAAAACATCTCAAAATTACAAACTCACATTCCAAAGGTTGTTAAGGTGAACTAGAACAAATTTACAGCACAATTACAGTGCAATGTTTCAGAGACAACAGCCAAACATATGGCACAGGGGCTGGAGAATATGTAATTAGTTTGATTGGGAATCAGCGTAAGAGGGAAAGACTGTTTATATTGTCAGAATCAAAAGAAAGAAATATTTACATGCTGCACACCATGTAAGCATATTTCCCAGTAGAGGATGGAGAGACTAAGCAGCTTTTATCATGGAATATAAATTAGAGTGTGCTTTTCAGAGCCACAAGCCAGCTCCCTAACCATATTAGAGCCTCTCCAAGCCGGTTTGATTTGATCTACACCCCAAAATTTTAAGCCTGATGGGTCCTGATTGTGATGGAGTTTAAAATGTAGGGAAACATTATGATCTTTAAAACCTAATTTAATATTTTTAATGTGTAAAACCCACATGGGCATTCCAGGGCATATACCACGTGGGTCATGTTACATATAATAAAATCACAGATTTTAGAAAGCCTTCCATTAGGTGGAGCTACAAAACTATCTAGACCCCTAAAAATCATGGTGACCTGCACGTTTGCATTTTCTGCATGAAAAGAAACCATCATGATCCCAAAAGGTCTAGGGCCTTGAAGGTGGGTCCAGGACTTTTTTTTATCAATCCTGTCCCCCACATATTGGGCTTTCCAGTAAATAAACCTTGGGGTAGTGGGAAGTACTGGTTTGAGTGTTTTATCCAACCTTAGTATGTGTCAATGTTCCCTAAAGATTGCTTATACCTCCTTGTACTGAGAATGGAAGCCGGTAATGAAGCCCCATTCATGGTTATTATCCCTTTCAAAGGCAGGTCTAACTCCCAAGATTTCTTCCCTTGGAATATCCGAGACTTCTTCACTTGCGATTGTGTTGTGCGTTTTGCAATGAAAAATGATGTTCCTTTTTTAAAGACTGAAGATGGACAAATTTCACAAACTTGCTATACCGCCGGCGACCCGCGATTGCCTACTACACAGGAAGAACGGGGAACCGCCAAAGTAAACACAGCGGTTACCCGTTCTGTTAGTGGGCATGACAGAGATCTACTGATCCCTGTATTCAGGATCAGTTAGATCTGCCATGCCCCTGCCAGCCCAGCCCCCACACAGTTAGAACATGCCTAGGGAACACCGTCTACCTCTTCATTGCCCCCTGCAGATTAACCCCTTCCCTGCCAATGACATTTATACAGTAATCAGTGGCTATTTTTAGATTGCTGCATAAATGTCAATGGTCTCAAAAAAGTGTCAAAAATGTCCGACATGTCCGCCGCAATATCGCAGTCCCGATAAAAATCTCAGATCACTTCCATTACTATTAAAAAAAAAAGTAAAAACACCATAATTCTCATGGTTTGCAAATGCGGCAACTTTTGGGCAAAATAATCAATATACCCCGATTGTGTTTTTTACCATAAATATGAGGAAGTGTACAGTATCTCACAAAAGTGAGTACACCCCTCACGTTTTTGTAAATATTTTATTATATCTTTTCATGTGACAACACTGAAGAAATGACACTTTGCTACGATGTAAAGTAGTGAGTGTACAGCTTATATAACAGTGTAAATTTGCTGTCCCCTCAAAATAACTCAACACACAGCCATTAATGTCTAAATCACTGGCAACAAGTAATGATGTCCAAAATGGGCCCAATTAGCCATTTTCACTCCTCAGTGTCATGTGACTCATTAGTGTTACAAGGACTCAGGTGTGAATAGGGAGCATATGTGTTATATTTGATGTTATTACTCTCACTCTCTCACGCCTTGCCATGGTTGACCAAAGAAGTTGAGTGCACGTGCTCAGCGTCATATCCAGAGGTTGTCTTTCGGAAATAGACATATGAGTGCTGCCAGCAGTGCTGCAGAGGTTGAAGGGATGGGGAGTCAGCCTGTCAGTGCTCAGACCATACGCCGTACACTGCATCAAATTGGTCTGCATGGCTGTCATCCCAGAAGGAAGCCTCTTCTAAAGATGATGCACAAGAAAGCCCGCAAACAGTCTGCTGAAGACAAGCAGACAAAGGACATTTATTACTGGAACCATGTAATGTGGTCTGATGACCAAGATAAACTTATTTGGTTCAGATGGCGTCAATTGTGTGTGGCGGCAACCAGGTGAGGAGTACAAAGACAAATGTATCTTGCGTACAGTCAAGCATGGTGGTGGGAATGTCATGGTCTGGGACTCCGTGAGTGCTGCCGGCACCGGGGAGTAACAGTTCGTTGAGGGAACCATGAATGCCAACATGTACTGTGACATACTGATGCAGAGCATGATCCCCTCCCATCAGAGACTGGGCCGCAGGGCAGTATTGCAACATGATAACGACCCCAAACACATCTCTAAGATGACCACTGCCTTGCTAAAGAAGATGAGGGTAAAGGTGATGGACTGGCCAAGCATGTCTTCAGCCCTAAACCATATTGAGCATCTGTGGGGCATCCTTAAATGGAAGGTGAAGGAGCGCGAGGTCTCTAGCATCCACCAGCTCCATGCAGTTGTCATGGAGGAGTGGAAGAGGACTCCATTAGCAATCTGTGAAGCTCTGGTGAACTCCATGCCCAAGAGGGTTAAGGCAGTGCTGGAAAATAATGGTGGCTACACAAAATATTGACACTTTGAGTCCAATTTGGACATTTTAACTTAGTAGTGTACTCACTTTTGTTACCAGTGGTTTAGACATTTATGGCTGTGTGTTGAGTTATTTTGAGGGGACAGCAAATTTACACTGTTATACAAGCTGCACACTCACTATTTTACATTGTAGCAAAGTGTCATTTCTTCAGTGTTGTCACATGAAAAGGTATAATAAAATATTTACAAAACTGATGAATAAATTTGTTTTTTTAAATATTTCTTTTTGGATATGTATTATAGCAAAAAGTAAAAAATATTGGTTTTTTTTTTAAGATTGTCTCTCTTTTTTTGGTTTATAGCGGTGATCAGAAGTGATGTAGAGGTGATTAAATACCACCAAAAAAAAGCTCTATTTGTGGGAAAAAAGGATGTCAATTTAATTTGGATACAACTTCGCACAACCGCGCAATTGTCAGTTAAAGCGACGCAGTGCCAAATCACAAAAAGTGCTCTGATCCTAAAGTGGGAAATCCTTCCGGGGCTTAAGTGGATAAACAGCTGACATCTGGAAATAAAATCTATTTTTTTTAATTCAAATATAATACAGAAAAGTGTTAATGATCTTAAACACACTGTTAAGCCTTTCTGAGGGTGTGAGTACCTAGACGGCATCTGGACATAATTTTTTCTTTTCTTTTTCTTTTAAATTTTAGACTAAATTACAGAATTGCATTCCCCCCTTTTAAATCAATATATATAGGCTGCCATGAAAGATGAGAGAGCAGATATATTTAATTAATAAATTAATTAATAAATAAAAACTTAGACTCATTTTTTTCCAGAGACAAAATTTAAAAGTTATAGTGATTTGCCACAGAGAATCTGATTCATAGTATTACGAAACAATTTGGGCCAGAGAGTAGTCCTATTCCAGCTATAATTATTAACCAAATGAAACTGTACCTTTTGTACAAATTTGTGGAACACAATCGTATCCAGTGCTACAAAATGCTTTTTGACAGTGTGGCAGTCTTTTTTTTCTCTGACCATTAACAATATGGGGCAGAAGGGAGACAGATTAGGACAATATGTACAGTATATGAAATGTGTTCACAGTCAAATGAAAGTGTTGACTTGTTTAGCAACAGACTTGTGCACTACAGGGTGCTTGAGTGTATACAATGTACACAATGCATGGGAGTGAGGGGAGGGGGTGAGATACTTGCCCATGTTTAATGCAGGGTAGGTATAAAATGTGTATATATATATACTCCTAAATGTCTTAAACCCTCCTCACCAGGATCTACTGCTAGTAGTCCTTCAAAAACAGGTTAAAAAATGATCCCTCTATTTATAGCTGAACTCCAGGGAGATATAAAATACCCAAATAGATGTAGCTCTGTAATCAATTTATAAATGCAGCTCTGTAATCAATAATTCATCATTAAATATATTTTTAAATGCAAGCAGTGTACCAGACCTGAGCTGGTATCAGCCTTGTCAAACCCCTGTAAAGCAGGGCTCAAGTGTAAAAGGAAGAAGCAGCACACAATGAGTTCATGTACTGCCAACGGAAAGAAGCTTGTCAATAGGAGTAGGCAGAGTGACAGAACTTGGTTGCTTTATTTTTGACTCCTAACTGTCGTAATAGCGACGTATCCCTTGCTGAGACCTCTATGCCTGGCCTGTATAAGCAGATATGATCACCGCAGACAGTTCTCATCAGATAGTGACTCACCAATTACCGTTTTCTTCCATTAGCACTTATTCATTGGAATAGCAGGTACAGCATACAACAAATGTGGCAGATGGTTGAAAGATGGTAACTGCAGGTCAAAACATGGTAATGTGTCCTAGGATGTGAGTAGATTGAGTGAGGCCTACAAAAGTGTGGCCATATTCTTTACCTCATGAGAGAGAAAGGACACAGGAAGAGGGAGTTGCATAGCAGAGTGCACCAGGAAGAGGAAATTACATAACAGAGTGAACTAGGAATTGGAAGTTAGCTCACAGAGGATGGGAGGTACACACTTAGAAAACACAATGGAAAGGTGCAATATCCAAAAGAACCACAAGATGGCATTGTAATAACCAACTATAAAAACATTACTATAGCTATGCATATTTTATGTTACATGGGAATCGTGTAACAGAACACCCAGTCATAGGCTGGGGGGTAGTTCATGATGGGCTGGGTTGAGCGGAAGTGGGATGAATGATGTTGGCCATCAGAATGAAGACATCTAGTGATATAAATGAATATTGCAGCAAAAGCTGTTTTTTTTTAAATTTCATCTTTAGGAACAGTATGAAAAAATGTGTTCCATTAATCAACATTTTTGTTCTATTGATCTCAATCAACCATGTCTATAAGACAGTAGATACCTCATAGGCCCACCGATTGTTGACTGACCACTTCACAGTGGCAAATTTTAGAATATTATCATCTAAAATCTAAGGCTCATATTGGTGTGTGTTAAGGTTAGGGTGCAGAGCGATTGTATGCACATATTACATGTGGCTTTAGGTGCAATCTCATTGACTTCTATTAGACCATACAATTGTAGCATGCATGACTTTGATGAGCTTTTAGAAAAACCACGGTGACTGCTGTATTGCTTAAAATCTTCAGTCCTCTGGCCCCTGGATACCCCCACAGCTGTGCTTTTCCACTGTTGTGGGTGTTAATGATCAGCTGCACCTATCACATGCCTTTGTCAAAAGTGCTGACTATGACCTCCCTTTCCATCCCTCCTCCATTCATAGAAGTTGAAGTATCAGTTGCTGTGAAAACAATCTATGAATGGAGGTCTGCCTCCTCCATTGGTAGGGCATTTTTCATTTTGGGAAGTGATACTAAAGCTTGTATGAATTGAGTAGGGCAGGCATGTAGGCAGATGCAATCTATTTTCTCCATTGTAGGTGGCACTCGACCGCAGCAGCATTGCAGTTGAAAGGGAAGTCGAAAGGAACTTGGTCCCACTATGGTTTCTTGGGTCACTGGGGAAGCTATCTGATTGGATGCTGCCACCCCATGTGACTCTGGCAGCCATCTTGGGTCAGGAATATTTAAGGCCCTGACTCCCAGGGTTGACGCACATTTCATGTGTGGGTAGTGTAAGAACAGGTCATCTGTCTGACAGGGAGAGGTTCTAGATGAGTAGGGAAAGGATTGGGTCATGCCACCCCATTTTGGCTGCTTTTGCCCGGAACATCTGAGACCTGCTCTACTACACACCACTGTTACATTCTGTGAGTGTTCCCAGTCAGACACCTTCCCTCCGGGCTTGTCGTAAATCATTGAACTTTGAAATTAATACAAGTTCTGTCCCCTGCAACCAGACTCTGAGTGTTTACTGCTGCCACACCACACTGCACCTCCCTTGGTGCAGCCACCATGGGGGCAGAGGTCTGTGAGTTGTCTATCACAATGCCGTCCGAGAGATGGGACATTACTGGGAGCGGTGTTTTCACATACCAGACATAGCAAACATACCACACCTGTCAAAGAGATCTCTGCTCTGTAAAGCAGGATGATCTTACTCTCTCTGCTGTGCTGAGATAGATACCAGGTGGCAGGGGAACGGGGGTGGGGGGCGGTGCTGGCAGGGGGGAGGGAACAAAGGTGGGGGAGGAAGGAGGGAGGAGGACACCACCTCCATGGGCGGCACAGACCGGGGGCTGTGAGACCACCTCTGCCCACTACAGCAAGCCAAGCAGAAATGCGAGTCCCTTGCTGCTTCTAGAGAACTACAGGTGGGACATTACGAGACCGCTAGCTGAGAGTACAGGAGAAATATCAGCCAGCAGTCTTACAAACAGGAAATCACTGGGCAATAACGGTTTTTCAGCAAGTTCAGCAGGCTATTGCAGAGGAACTACAGAAGTCAGCAGAAGATGGATGGCATAGTTGGTGAAGGTAGGAGATCAGCAACAAGGACATGGAAAAAAGTTTTTTTTCCCAGAGTTCTGCTTTAAGCTTTAATTATATATTGTTCAATATTCTAGGTATTAGTGTATTTTCTAGTGGTTCAGCAGATATATGTGTTAATTCTTTATTCAAAGGAAGCTTCATAGGTCAACATAGTATATGCTCTTTGATGAAAATTATTTTACAGTGTGCACACAGGTTCACAGAGAAAAGAGATGAGTACCTAGACCATTATCTCTCTTCAAAGGAAACAAAAAAAATCCAGTTTTAGTTGATCTGTGTCCTTAGTTCACGTTCATGAAATGTTCTGTGAAAAAAGAAACACACAATTAAGGCACACTCTTCATCGCTTTCTTTCTGCTTATCTTTAAAAGATTTGCAATAGCTGGCGTCTGCACAGGCTAAATACAGCTTTGCCGGTACATACTATATATCTTGGGAAAAATTCTTTCTCCGTTGTATCCCTTTATTATTTCTGCGTTATGTTGACTGCTATCTGCTAAAAAAAAGCTTCATCAGGGACCTCCCTCTGGGCATTCATAGAAGTTACTCATTATACCCTAAAGCCCTGTTCACATGGACTAAATGTCAGGCATCATTGGCCGGTTCAATAGAAACAGGCTGACATTCGGCCCATGTGCACTGCAGCTGGTCTGACAGAAGCCAGCCATTCAGCCGGCTTCTGTCGAAGGAGCATGACTGAATAAGGGCTCTTTCGTACATGCGGACTGTTCAGGTTTGCCTGACAGGTTTTCAGGTGGACCTGAACGGATGCTCCATGTAACTCTATGGAGCGATGGATGTCAGCGGTGACATGTCCGCTGATATCTGATCTGATCCGCTCCGCTAAATCCAGATGGATGGAAACCCTATTTTCCATCCGTCTGGTGAATCGGATGAAAACGGACAGGTGGATGCGTTTTCATCTGATCCCCCATAGAGGAGAGTAGGGCTCTAACAGGTCCATCTCTGCATAGTGAGCAGAGACAGACCTGTCATCCCCCGGCTCAGTTAGGATCAACAGATTTATTCCCGCTGAGCAAGCGGAGTCCGTGAAAATGGACATTCATTTGTGAAAGGACCCTTAAGGGCTGCCGACTGGCTTTGGATCAGCGTTCTCAGCCAATGGCTGAGAGCATTGACCAGAGTGTTTTGGCGGAGGGCTGTCCCCCTATCAGAACACAATAGAACAGCAGGGGAGATCGCTGTACTAAAATTGGATTGTTGGTACAGCTGCTCTGACCTGAGCTATCAGTTTTTTTTGCGTTCAGCCCGCTGGGTTGAACGAAAAAAAAAAAACTACTAGTGTACACTAAGCTTAACTGGCTCCACTTAAAGTGGGGAAGAGTTAAAGCCTCCAGCTGTTTATTTTATTTTTTTCTGTCTATTTCCATTGTCAAGATGTTCTTCCACTTGCTGTCATGGAGATGCAACAGTTCGGTATAGAAAATTTCCAACATGTGACGGGAATTCACGCAATTGAGATCTATCATGTGAGGGGAGATCAACCCTGTCTCTAAAATTTAAAAAAAGCACAACCCCCTTTTCTAGCCCCCTACCCACCACATAAAGACTTTTAATGTTCACCTCTCCCTCTGCTGGTGCCACTAATGTCCGCTGTACTGAATGGTACTGAAGCACTGGCCAAAAACCCCTTAGAATCTGACTATTCCTGGTCCCCACTGTGTATACTGTAGTACAGTTTACATACACAGCTCATTTTTTTCTCCTTCAGCCTGAGGGAGAGTGATGAATGTTGAGAGATTGATTTCCTCATTCTAGGTAAACAGGGTGGATGGAGGAATTGCCCATGCAGGCAATTGTATTGACAAATGTTGGATGAGAAAAAGAGATTTTATTTTAAATATGTAAAACATGCGATTGCCTTATGACGTTTATTACGCATTTGAAATAAAGTATTTTTTCTGGATTTTCAATTTCTGTCCATTCAGCAGGAATTGGCCAAAATTTGAACTATCTATGACCAGCCCAACTTCTGCAGGCCCCAAGTCACTTCAGTGTTCTGTACAGATGTATCAGCAGGTGCATTGAACCAGTAAGCACAGTTAGGGACAAGGTATCCGTTGAATCTTTAAGATGTATTTGCACCATAGACATGGACAGGCATTATAGGGCTTCTTTACTCAAATGCAATACCACATACAGGAATACAGGAACAAAAATAATGGAAACAATAGATGTCTACAGAATATAGCTCTGCCAAGAACAACAGAGAAGTGAAAATATGTTACAATGCTTTCCCCTACTGAATGGAGAACAGTATAACATGCTAAATACATAACACTCCTTCCCCCTAGACCTCAAAGTCTTTGAGATAACTGGGAGGGTGAGTATTTCTCTTTGGACAATAAAACAGAAAAATTACTGCGCCAAACCCCTACTTGTTGGTATACAGGGAAGGCTCCCGTATATACGTGAAATGTAATTTAAACGTGAAATGTAATTTAAACCAGCAGCCAACACAAACACTGTTGAACGCAATGTAATCACAATATGAAAAAATGGTGTAGCGCTGATAAATAGTCCATCTGATAATAAATCTTAATTCTGTTTCTTCACATGGCATCAAGAAAAGTTTCAATTCAGTTCCTAAAGTCAGAGATAGTGAAAAATAGTGAAGAAGCCGCCACCATCACCGCACACACTGACTCTTACCCCCTCAGGTGGACCCTTATTACAGGGGTCTTTTAGCGCATGAACCAAAGGGTTAATCCGTGTGTTTTTCACCAGACCGCTATCTCCTCTTGCTCCGCTTTCAACAGCGTATGTAAGCAAAGAAACAATCCATAGTGCAACACGTATAGACAAAGGATTTATTGAGCTTTTAAAACATTACACTCACATGTCCTCAGACTGAAAAGCGCCTTTTAAACTAGTAGTGGTAAGCGTCCAGCACTTCCCACATCTTAGATGGCCGTGTTGTCCTCGTTCGCCGTTCCGTCCGTACGGGTAGCTCCTCCCCTACCGGTTTCGTCACACAATGACGTCGTCAGGGGGCGTGGACCACGCCCCCTGACG
>BLSH010007734.1:819573-830075 GCA_018402905.1 Glandirana rugosa
ACGACGACCCGGAGCAACCTATGGCGGTTTCCACGAACACCGATGTCCTGGAAATAGTATGTTTCATGTTTAATGACTACCATCTTATAATGTTTCCGTGCAACTAGTCTAGACTCTTTCTTCAACACTTTAGTATGGACGACGACCAAGATCACCATGACTCTAAGGTCACTACGGTCTAGTACCACTTGGTAACCAACTATGTACACGATAAGGAGGTCCTTGACAACAACGTCTCGGTCAAAGAGAGTCAGGGAGACTGTGTCGTGTTCTTCTTTTTAACGTGGGTTTACTCCCAGGGTCACTTGATGGAGTTTGTCACCAGGAATCCGCAGGTTTCTCTTTACCTATCTCTGACTTTAGGAACTGAATTGAAACTTTTCTTGATGCCATGTGAAGAAACAGAATTAAGATTTATTATCAGATGGACTATTTATCAGCGCTACACCATTTTTTCACATTTCTCTTTGGACGCCTAAGGACCACTGTTTGAGGTAGTTCACTGGGACCCTCATTTGGGTGCAATTTTTCTTCTTGTGCTGTGTCAGAGGGACTGAGAGAAACTGGCTCTGCAACAACAGTTCCTGGAGGAATAGCACATGTATCAACCAATGGTTCACCATGATCTGGCATCACTGGAATCTCAGTACCACTAGAACCAGCAGCAGGTATGATTTCACAACTTCTTTCTCAGATCTGATCAACGTGCCTTTGTAATATTCTACCATCAGTAATTTGTACTTTGTATGATAAAGGTCCTGTAGCCACAAGCACCTTTGGCGGTATCCAACGAGGCCCAGCAGCATAGTTTCTGACATAGTACTGTCAGGCTCAAACACTCTCACAGATACATTAGCATCCTTTTTAAAATGCAATTCTTGCTTTTCTTGTAACTCCGATGTCAGATCAGGGTGTAAACGATTCAAACATGTTTTTAGACGATGGTTCATTAGGAGCTCTGCTGGGCTACAACCAGTGCTTGAGCATTGTGTCCCATGTTGTTGCAGAAGGAAACTTGCAAGTCTCTGATTCCAATAACCTTAAACAATTCTCTTTAATGAGTCTTTGGTGGTCTGAACCATACGTTCAGCGTGGCTATTTGATGATGGGTAAAATGGTGCAATCGTAACTTGTCAAATAAGATTGTTTTCCATAAAGGCTTTGAATTCTGAGGAGGTAAATTGTGTTCCATTATCAGACACGATTGTATCTGGAAACCGATGTGTAGCAAACAGCCTCCTTAAAACTCTTATGACAGTGGCTGAGGTGGGGGATGCAACTGATACAACTTCTAGCCATTTTGAGAAGGAATCAACAACTAAAACAAAAACATCTGTCCTTGAAAAGGCCCCGCAAAATCTATATGCAACCATAACCAAGGTGACCTAGTCACTTCCCAGGGATGTACTGAGGTTTTAGGTGGTTTTCAGGTGGAGCATGACGGGTGGATTGACATGGTACATAGTTATTTACCCACTTCTGAATAATTTCATCCATTTTAGGCCACCAAACATAACTTCTGGCTAATGCTTTCATGCAGACTATTCCAGGATGTCCTTCATGAAGAGCATGCAGTACTTGAGTTTGTCCTGTCTTTGGAATTACCACTCTGTTTCCCCATAATAGGCAACCTTTACAGGCAGACAGTTCATGTTGGCGCACTAAAAATGGTTTGAACTTCTCTTCAACTTTTAATTTGGGCCATACCCTCCACACCCAGTTGAGCACACGGGCCAGCACGGGATCTTTAGCAGTCATATCACCGATGTCTCTGGCATGTAATGGAGGGTTTGGAATGGATACCAACATGAGAAACTCAGGCACAGGAGGGACAAGGAAATCAGGAGAAATCAAAGGCAACCCATCAGCATGAGTGATATTCTTGCCAGGATGATATTCAAAATCACAGTCATAGGCATACAGCACGAGTGATCATCTGAGCATTCGTGGGGAAAGAATTTGAGGAGTGGGAGTACTTCTGTTGAACAGACCCAGCAAAGGCTTATGGTTTGTTACAATGGTAAACCTCCATCCATACAAATAGTCATGAAACTTTTTTTTACCCTGGACACAATGGCTAAAGCCTCCTTGTCAATTTGAGCATAAGTCCTCTCTGTCGTAGACAAGGTCCTTTAATAGAATTCAATAGGAGCCTCAACACCAGTTTCCAACACATGACTCAATACAGGTCCAATGCCATATGGAGAAGCATCACAGGCAAGAGTGAGTGCTTTTTTTAAATCATAGTGTATAAGTACACTGTCAGAAGATAACAGCTGTTTTGCAGCATTGAAAGATGTAGAATGAACTTCAGTCCACTTCCATGGAACATCTTCATCTAGTAAATGATGCAGGGGTTCAGCAACAGTGGCTTTGTCAGGCAGAAAAGAATGATAAAAATTAAGTAACCCTAGGAAAGCTTGCAGCTCTTGTTTGTTTGTTGGGACAGGAGCTTTATGGATAGCTTCAACCTTAGACTCAGTTGGATGTATTCCGTGTTCATCAATTCTGTATCCAAGGAAATCCATGCTGTTTACCCCAAAGTCACACTTTCCTTCTTTAAGATTGAGACCAGCATCAAGAAAATGTTTCAAAACAAGTTGTAGGTGTGAAGCCAAAGACTGCAATCGGCTCCAATAAGGGTATCATCAAAATAAGGTACTACACCAGGATGTCCAGTTAAAAGGTCCTCTATTCATTTCTGGAATATGCCGGGAGCAGTGGAAACTCCAAACTGCAAACGTTTTACTCGGAAAACTCCTTTGTGTGTTATTATTGTTTGTGCATCTGCAACTTCGCCATCCATAGGTAATTGTTGGTAAGCTTGTGTCATATCCAGTTTGGCAAATACCTTCCCTTTTGCTAACGTAGTCAGAATTTCATGTATAGCTGGAATCTGACAGGGATGTTTCTGCAGTGCTTTATTGATTGTACATTTATAGTCAGCACAAATTCTAACGTCACCATTTGGCTTCAATACTGGAACTGTTGGGGTACACCACTTAGGGTGTGTTACAGGTTCAAGTATACCTTTCTCCACAAAACCTGTAATCTCAGCATCAATTTTTGGTCTGGGAGCTAATGCAACTTTGTGCAGTTTCATATGGATGGGGGTTACTGTAGGGTCTAATTTGAAAGAAACAGGAGGCCTTCTTCAAAAACTGCACTAAAGTCCTCTATCACATTCTGTAGAGTAACTGGAGATACATTATGAACTCCCGATAATGAAATTCCAAAGGGTTCAAACCACTCTCTACCCAGCAAACTTGCTCTTTGTCCCTTAGTAATTATTAAGCGTAAGCATCCTCTGAAATTTCCATATTTCACTGGTACAAAGCAAGCACCCTTAACTTCCACAACTTGTTTGTTGTAGTCTACCAAATGGAGGCCATAAAGAGGTAAACGTTTCTTCTGAAATCAAGGAATATGCACACCCTGAATCTACTTCCATTTTGCATGTAAGACAATCTCGGTGTAAATCTTCAGCCCTGAAAAGTCTTCCACTTTATACACATAGTCATTTGTATAAACACCTGTAGAGATTTCATCATTCGGGACAACAATTGGCACATTAATGGAGTGTGCTGCCATTGGTAGTGTATTCACATTTGCAGACTGATCTTTAGTATGACAGACTGTCTATATGTGACTTCTACGTTTGCACGTGTGACAAACTGCATTTCTAAAATGACCCGTGTTACGCCTGTGTTTCCCGCCGCAGCTGTAACACTTCCCTGTAATTGAAACGGCAACATCAGTGTGTGGTGAAAGGTCCTTTGTTTTAACCTTTGCCATGCGATTAATATCCAGTGAATTATCTTTGCTGGAGGCAGATTGAATTCCTTTTGAATGAATGTATGCGGTCTCATATGCTAGCACTTCTTGTGCAGTAAAAAAAAATTAAGTTCTGTTTGGCTAGAAGTCTCCTCTGCAGTGCTTCATCTTGTACTCCACACACTAGCCTGGATTCTAAACTGGCACCAAAATTGCGATTTTCAGATAGCTTGCGCAGTTCTGCAATATATTCTGCAATGCTCTCACCCGGTTGTTGGCTTCATCTGCTGAAATGGAAATGCCTCACTGTTTCAGATGCAGTGGGTGAAAAATGATTTTTTTAACAGTGCCAGTATGTCCTCATATGAGCAGTCTTTTGGTTTAGCAGGAGATATCAGTGAGCAGGCAATATCAAAAGTCTTAACACAGCTCTTTTCTGCACAGCACCGGCCACCTTATTAGCTTCCAAGAAAAACTCTTACCTGTCAGCATAAGAGTCCCATGAGGATGGATTAGCCACATCAAATTCCTCCATGTGTCCCAGAGAAGCCATGCTGGACATTTTTAGATGTGTCTCTGAAACACAAGTTACGATTCTTCACTCAAGCTGATTACCTGCGTTTTCTGCAGTGTCCCTTTACTGAATTTGCCTTTCTCATCGACATTGTTGAATTTTTAAGATGCATTTGCACCATAGACATGGACAGGCATTATAGGGCTTCTTTACGCAAATGCAATACCACATACAGGAATACAGGAACAGGAATAATGGAAACAATAGATGTCTACAGAATATAGCTGTACCAAGAATAACAGAGAAGTGAACATATGTTACAATGCTTCCCCCTACTGGATGGAGAACAGTATAACATGCTAAATACATAACAGTATCTGAAACTTCCTGTGTTGAATTTTACATATAGTACATTGACATTAGCTCCTGCCCCTCAAGAAGCTGACAATGTAAAGTCCCTATCTCACATGCATACATACACATACTAGGGGCAATTTGGACAGGGGCCAATTAACCTACCACTAGTGTGGGAGCTCCTGGAGCAGCATAGGCAAGCCAAAAGAGAACAAGAACATTATAGCTATATCTATGCAGATTGTTTCCTGCCCATGCTTCTGCCATGCAACACTAGGATCCTCTGGTTTTAATCTAAGGACTCTAGTGCAGCAAGGTAGGGGTGCTACCCACTAAACTAAAAAGTATAAATTAGCCAGGAGAACCCATATCACTGTTCTACAATCATCTGGAAACTGTGTGTTAAACTTAAATTAAAACCGGGAGAACCCATATCACTGTTCTAAAATCATCTGGAAACTGTCTGATATATTTTCACACACAGTTTTTAGATGATTTTAGAACAGGGATATGGCTTCGCTCTGCTATAGTTTCACACACAGTTTCCAGATGATTTTAGAACAGTGATATGGGTTCTCCCGGTTTTAATTTAAGTTTAACACACAGTTTCCAGATGATTGTAGAACAGTGATATGGGTTCTCCCGGCTAATTTATACTTTTTTCACACAGTTTGAAGATGATTTTAGAACAGTGATATGGCTTCTACCGTTTATTAATACTTTCACACACAGTTTGAAGATGGTCCACATCCACCTCCATTTTTGATTTTTTTATGTTTTTATTTGTTTAAAAATATTTAAAGTTATTTCCCTGTCCCCATTTCTTTGTAGGGCACTTGTCCCACCCTTACCCCCATTTTCCTTCCTTTTGCAGACCTCTAGGACTTTCCAGGACTTTTTTACAGCAATTTTCAGAACTTTTAGTAAAATTACCAGAACCCCGGACCCGGACTTTTTTTGTAAAGTCCGGGTTCGGGTCTGGGTCCCGGACACCCAAAAGTTTGGTACGGACCCGAACTTTACAGTCCGGGTTCGCTCAACACTACTTCGGGATCAGTTAGATCTCTGGTGCCCCTGACAGCCCAGCCCCCTCACAGTTAGAACAGGGAACACAGTTAACCCCTAGATCGCCCCCCCCCCCGGTTAACCCCTTCCCTGCCAATGACATTTACCCAGTAATCAGTGGATATTTAAATTTCTGATCGCTGGATAAATGTCATTGGTCCTAAAAAAGTGTGAAAAATGTCCGACATGTCCGCCCTAATATCAAAGTCCTGATAAAAATCACAGATTGCCACCATTACTAGTAAAAAAAAAAAAAAATTAAAAACACCAGAAATTAATCCTCATGGTTTGTAACCGCGGCAACTTTTGCGCAAACCAATCAATAAACACCGATTGCAATTTTTTTAATCAAACATATGAGGAATATCGGCCAAAACTGATGAATAAATTAGTTTTTTTTAATTTTTTTTGGATATGTATTTTAGCAAAAAGTAAAATATTATTTTTTTTTTTTTTGGAAAATTGTCGCTCTGTTTTTGTTTATAGCGGTGGTCAGAAATAACGTAAAGGTGATCAAATACCACCAAAAGAAAGCTCTATTTGTGGCAAATTTTGTTTGGGTACAACA
This sequence comes from Glandirana rugosa, assembly GCA_018402905.1. Taxonomy (NCBI): domain Eukaryota; kingdom Metazoa; phylum Chordata; class Amphibia; order Anura; family Ranidae; genus Glandirana; species Glandirana rugosa. The sequence goes on from BLSH010007734.1 coordinate 825,849, forward strand.
ACGCATGACCGTGCAATTGTCAGTTAAAGCGACGCAGTGCCGAATCTCAAAAAGCGCTCTGGTCCTAACGTAGGAAATCCTTCTGGGGCTGAAGTGGTTAATGTGTTTTATACCTTTTTAATAAGCCAGGATATAATCATTGTTCATTTTTAAATTGCCATTATTTTCATCTCACTTACAATTCCAAATGCTTCTTAAACTCCTGACTTACTATTCTAAACAAATGATTTGATGTACTGTACAGAGAGTTCTATGGATGCATAAACAAAGCAATACCTTTAGTAAATGTGACAAACATCTCACATCCTACATCAAGTGAATCCATTTGCTATTGTCTGATAATTGTGTTAGCTAAAAAGTTTACGGTGGAATCTATTTTCACCAGGCACTTACAGATAAATAGGTTTACAATGCAAATTGGCTGACAAAGGGTCAGCGCATCCAAAGAATACTAATATCTCAGCAACATTTTAGGTCGGCAGATGCTCTTAAAACAATAGATAGTTTTAATTTCTTGAAGGGCAGCTGAGATGAATCCAAATGTGGTTTTCTGACAACAAATAAAATCTTTTGGAATTAAGTACTTAATGTGAAATCCCTATTGTAAGTAAACAGTGCAGTGTTACGTTGAATGTTAAAGCGTATATGATGCTTAACCCCTTCCTTACTGGGCACTTAAACCCTCCTCCTGCCCAGACCAATTTTTGGCTTTCAGCGCTGTCGCATTTTGAATGACAATTGCGCGGTCGTGCGACATTGTACCAAAATAAAATTTGCGTCCTTTTTTTCCCACAAATACAGCTTTCTTTTGGTGGTATTTGATCACCTCTGCATCATTTCTGATCGCCGCTATAAACAAAAAATGAGCGACAATTTTGCAAAAAAGAACAATATTTTTTACTTTTTGCTATAATACATATCCATAAAAAAAAAAAATTCATTCATCAGTTTAGGCCAACATATATTCTTCTACATATTTTTGGTAAAAATAAAAATCGCAATCGGCGTATATTGATTGGTTTGCGCAAAAGTTATCGCGTCTACAAACTATGGGAACTGATTTATGGCATTTTTATTATTTTTATTTTTTTTACTAGTAATGGCGGCGATCTGTGATTTTTATCGGGACTGCGATATTGTATCGGAAATGTCGGACATTTTTTACACATTTTTGGGACCAATGACATTTATACAGCGATCAGAAATTTAAATGTCCACTGATTACTGTATAAATGTCATTGGCAGTGAAGGGGTTAACCTTGGGGGGCAGTGAAGGGGTGAACAATGTTCCCTGGGTGTGTTGGGGGGGGGGGGGCTGGCCGGATATAACAGATCTAACTGATCCCAGTGACAGGGATCAGTAGATCTGGTATGTCCCATCACAGAACGGAGAACCTCCATGTTTACATCGGTGGTTCCCTGTTCTGCAGCTCTGTCAGGTCGCCGCTGCCACCAGGGGGTGCGCCGGGAGCGTGCACAGGGGACGACGTCCATGGATGTCATCCCGGCATTTCAGATCCGCTCTGGAGCCGTACTTCGGCAATAGCGCGGATCTGCAGGGGTTAAGAAAGACTATCTATTTGGAAAATAAATATTTATGAAGTGTAATAGGTTTCCAATTGGGTTCATATTGTTTTAAAGCATGCTTTGAACTTTGTGTAAATACATTTTTTTTTTTTTTTTTTATTTCTGTGCAATTGGCTGTATGCAGTTGTGTATATGCATGGCCCTTTGATATTTGATGTGAGGGTTCGGGATTGCAGCAACAAATTTGTGTATTAGTATTTCTTATTATTTATTTCCTCGATATCTGAGGAATGTAATGTGAGCTGCAGATATGTGTAAACCTTACAGGAGGTAGATGGTATTTAGGGGGTCAATTCATCAATCGATAAATACCGCATGAATTTTTCAGGCTCCATGCATACTATAAGCAAAAAAAATGCCAGAAAATGCTGATACCATTTTTGTGCCAGCTTTTAGTAGCTTTTAGGAACAGTTAGGAGCATTAGCATTTTATTAGCATTTTTGCAGTACATAAAAAAAAAAAAGTTGTTAGTAGCATTTTAGTAGCTTTTAGAAACAGTTAGGAACATTTCTGCTGGAAAAAACGCTCAGGAAACTCTACAAAAACAATATTAGCCGAAAGTAGTGTGGACACATAGGATAACACTATTTTGATTCTAGGAGCAGAAAAAAAATACTAGTGTGCATGGAGCCTTAAAATAACTTGTGCAGTAACTATCTCAAATATGTTAAAAATGTATGTTTACGATATTTGTCACTTAAAGTTAGCACTATTTTTGGCGTTGTTTTTTCACATTTTTTTCTCACGTGATAACACTGCACCAGGGAAAATTAGTTCTGTAAATAAATGCACACGGAAATATTATGGAACTGTAAATCATTGTTGTGTGCTTCCACTCACAGACCGATCTCCCTCCTGTGAAATGTTAATTTATTTTCATTCCTGAGCTCAATGCAGAATATTTCCACACTGATACATTGTATACTGGACAGTGCAGAGTTCCCCTCATTGTCATTTTGTACATTGCTAAAATATTGACTGCCTGCTGGCAGGTGATAAATAATGAATGTGTGTGTTCTTTACTGAATTGACCTCTCTTTTTTTTTGGTATTTACCTCACATTTGTTCCTTGATCCAGCAAGATATTGCCAATGAAGCAGCCAAGTCATCTATCAAAATATTCTAAGCCAGGTCTGTGCATGCACAGTTCATTCTCAATTCCTACAGTGATTTTGTACTCTATGCTCCAGTGGAGCATGGATTTTCCATAGAATTAAAAGTCTGATACAGTGCAGGAGCTACAAATCAACCTCCTGAAGACCTTAAACATGGGAATTTTTTCATAAAAAGCTTCAACAGTTTCTTGAGTGCATCTGCTATGTTTAGCTCCTTTTCCCCTGTCACTGTTCCCCTCACCAAAATGGCAGCCGGGAATCATAATGTATTACATAGCAAGATCACTATCAAAATGCAGGTGCTCTTTTGTAAAATGATAGTCTGCAAGTCTCATTGAGTAATACGGTGTAACAATATATGGTTATATTGTATTTATTTTTAAATTCATATGTAATATATAGTTGTGTCTGCATATGGCATCAGTAGATGTCATGATCAATCAACTCGCCTATGGCATCAGTGAAAGAAATCTTGCAAACAACTTTTTTTTAATAAAATGTATTTCCATGTAACCCCTTATTAAGCGTATTAATCAATTCAAAGGTACTCAAGTTATGTTGATTTAATCAAAATGTGTAATATTCCCCTCCTACACCTCTAAATGGGAAAGAGATTTGGAAATCACATTAGAAGATGTAGATTGGCATCACATATGGCAGGCCACAAAATCCTCCTCCCAAAACATTGTAGCACTGAAAACTAACTACAAAGTCCTGACCCGTTGGTACTTGGTCCCAGCCAGGATCACCAAATATGTTCCTCAATACCCCTCCACCTGCTTTAGAGGCTGTTCTGCTCAAGGAAACTTCCACCATATTTGGTGGTCATGCCCAATTGCAAAAACTTTCTGGTCCAACCTGTTATTGCTCTCCACCCTCTTCAACACAGCTCTACAACCTGACCCATCTATAACACATTTAAAGCTCACTGCTGTTCATGACCTATTTGTCAATGATTCCTTTAATCTTCTTGCGATCACCGAAACCTGGTTCCACGAATGCGATTTTTCTTCTCCTGCTTCCCTCTCCCATGGTGGCCTTCTCTGGACTCACTCCCCTAGGCCTAATGGATGCAAGGGAGGTGGAGTGGGATTCCTCCTATCCCCACAGAGCACCTTTCAAGTTCTTCACTCTCCTCCCTCTCTTTCACTCTCACCATTTGAAGCCCACTGTATACGTCTATTCTCTCCAACCTCCCTAAGAATTGCTGTGCTCTATCGGCCTCCTGAACCACTGTCAGCTTTCCTTGATGAATTTTCTGCTACCCTACTTTCTCTCTTCTGAAATTCCCACAATCCTTCTTGGTGACTTCAACATCCCGGTTAACACTAACACTACTGCTACTTCTAAACTTCTTAGTCTAACTTCCTCATTTGACCTGAAGCAATGGGTACAGGCTTCTACTCACACTGATGGAAACACCCTGACCTTGTCTTCTCCTATCTATGCACTCCATGCAACTTCTCCAACAATCCTTTTCCCCTCTCCAACCACCACCTTATTAGTTTCTCTCTCTCCCTGTCT
>BLSH010007734.1:830085-842508 GCA_018402905.1 Glandirana rugosa
TCGGCGTATATTGATTGGTTTGCGCAAAAGTTATCGCATCTACAAACTGGGAATTGATTTATGGCGTTTTTATTATTTATTTATTTTTTACTAGTAATGGCGGCGATCTGCAATTTTTAGCGGGACTGCGATATTGCCGCAGAAACGTCGGACATTTTTTACACATTTTTGGGACCAATGACATTTATACAGCGATCAGAAATTTAAATATCCACTGATTACTGTGTAAATGTCATTGGCAGTGAAGGGGTTAACCAGCAGGGGGCAGTGAAGGGGTTAACAATGTTCCCTGGGTGTGTTCTAACTGTGGGGGGGGGGCGGGGATGGTCGGGACATAACAGATCTAACTGATCCCAGTGGCAGGGATCAGTAGATCTGCTATGTCCCCTGTCACAGAACGGAGAACCGCCGTGTTTACAACGGCGGTTCCCCGTTCTGAGGCTCTCAAAAGAGATCGGCGGGTCTCGGGCGGACATTGAGTCCGCCCGACCCACGGGTGCACCGCCGCTGCCTCCAGGGGGCGCGCCAGGAGTGCGCACGGTGGACGACGTCCATGGACGTCGTCCGGGCATTTCAGATCCGCGCTGGAGCCGTACTTCGGCAATAGCGCGGATCTGAAGTGGTTAATCCTCATCTTCAAGGAATCGAGTGTGAATATTGGCCCAATGTAAGAAATAGCAAGACTTTTATGGCCGCTTATTCTGTCTGTAGTGTATATATGCATACAGTATATATACTGTATATGTTGTGGGCGATTAGCATGTGTGGATCACCTTTCCTGGGAAGAAGGCAGCTTGTGGGCAAACTTTCTTTAAAATATGGCAGGTTGCCAGTTTTATTTTATAAAGGTTGCAGGTCATTAACAAACAAACAAAAATAGCCAAAACAAAAACCTTGCCATCCGGTGCTAAACTAATGCAGACAGGATACCTTTCTATCAGGGCGGTAAATCATTTTTAGTTCTGGGGGGGTTCAGCAGCAGGTACTAAGTAAAAGTCTTTTTAACCACTTCAGGCCCGGAAGGACTTCACACTTTAGGACCAGAGCACTTTTTGTGATTCGGCACTGCGTCGCTTTAACTGACAATTGCGCGGTCATGCGACGTTGTACCCAAATTAAATTTGCGTCCTTTTTTCCCCACAAATAGAGCTTTCTTTTGGTGGTATTTGATCCCCTCTGCATCTTTTCTGATCACCACTATAAACAAAAGAAGAGCGACAATTTTGCAAAAAAACGCACATTTCTTACTTTTTGCTAAAATACTAATCCAAAAAAATATATAATTTGCCTATTTGTATTCTTCCTCATATTTGTGATAAAAAAATTGCAATCGGTGTTTATTGATTGGTTTGCGCAAAAGTGACCGCGTTTACGGATGATGAGAATTCATTTCTGGGGTTTTTATTTTTTATTAGTAATGGCGATGATCTGTGATTTTTAGCGGTACTGCGATATTGGGGCAGACATGTTGGACCATTTTGACACTTTTTTGGGACCATTGGCATTTATATAGCGATCAGTGCTATGAAAATGCATTGATTACTGTGTAAATGTCATTGGCAGTGAAGGGGTTAACCTGGGGGGGGGGGCGCTGTAAGGGTTAACTGTGTTCCCTGGGCGTGTTCTAACTGTGACAGTGTTTGACTGGCAGGGCGAGGGGAGTGATCACAGCTTCCATTTACAGGAAGGCTGTGATCACAGCCCTTCCCCCTCACACAGAACGGAGATCCGTGTTTACTTACACATACCTCCGTTCTTTCACTGCGGGGAGGGCATGGCGGGTAGCCGGCAGAGATCGAGTCCACCACACCCGCTCCCTGGCCCCCCCCGAACACAGTGAACACGCAAGCGCGCCTCCGGCGGCGCGCTCACAATGCACGATATCGCAGCCGCCGTCGTATGACGGCGGTTTGCGATATCGAGCCACCTTGTCGCCGTCAACCTGTGGTTGGCGGTCGGCAAGTGGTTAAATAAAATAAATTGTGCCAAATTCATAAAGATTGGAAAAAGGATTGCATGGTTATTTTGTACTATGCAATCCAGTGCAGGCAAATGCAATGCATTTGCAACGTGTGTTTGGGGTGTCGATAAGATTGCACTGACATTCCAAACACAGGTTGCAAACACAGTGCATTTGCCTGCACTGGATTGCATGATACAAAACAACCATGCAATCTGGTTGCAGTGCAATTCCAAAATTGGTGCATGCACAACTTTGGTGTGATCTGAGCCTATTTAAAATGAATGGGCCCAAATCGCACCACCCTGAAGCGTATGTGAATTAAACAGGAATGTGGAGTGGTTCCATATGTGGATCATATTGTGAACTGAGGCTTAATCATTCCAGCCTGGCTCTGGCAGCCATGTTGTGGCATTCACCGCTGAGTCAGAGAGCTGAGGGGTAACCCAGTGAGCACCACAGCATGGCTGCCAGTGCTAGGCTTCACTGTCAGTAACACAACAGCAATGGAAAACTCAGCCCAGGCTCAGTCAATGTCATTAACCACTTGAATGACTAGGCTTCTTCTGATATTCTCTCTTACATGTAAAAATCTGTATTTTTATGCTAGATCCCCAAACATCATATACTTTTTAGCAGAAACCCTAGAGAATAAAATGGTGGTCATTGCAATTTTGGTATGTCATACGGTGTTTACACAGCGGGTTTTCTAAACACAATTTTTTGGGAAAAAATGCACTCCAGTGAATTTTAATGCGGAAACACTATAGCCAAATTTTTGGGAGAAATATAAAAGATGATGTTGTGCTGAGCAAATAGATACCTAACATGTCACGCTTTAAAATTGCACACGTTCATGGAATGGCAATAAACTATGATACCTAAAAATCTCCATAGGCGGCGCTTTAATGTTTATAGGTTACCAGTTTAAAGTTACAGAGGAGGTCTAGTGCTAGAATTATTGCTCACACTATAATGTTCACAGCGATACCTCACATGTGTGGTGCAAACACTGTTTACATATGCGTGCATGACCTACGTATGTTTTCGCCTCTGCACACGAGCACAAGGGAGGGCGGGGGTGCTTAAAAAAATTTTTTTTTATTTTCTTTAAAAAAATATTTTTACACTGGTTCTTTTTTTTAACCCTTTTATTGCTGTCACAAAAAATGTAAACATCCCTTGTGATAGCAATCAACCATGACAGGTCCTCTTTATGGAGACATCTTGGGACTATAAGACCCCAGATCTGTCCTCTACACTTTAAAGCATGGGATAACAAAACATTGATCTCATGCTTTCCCAAAAAAAAAGGAGGTCTTGTTTACATTCCCTTCTAACTGTAAGTGCTGAAATACTTTGGTCTCCTAGACCACAAAGATGATCGATGACATTCTGCTCCCCGATCACCACTATGGCTTGCTTCATCAACTGCCAGATGCCGGGCTCTCCGGAGGAACAGAAGAGCCCAGAAAAGCACCGTAGAGTGTCAGGAGCGGTTGACCCCTCCTGCTGCTTGTAAAGGCAATCAAGCAGCTAATAAGCCGCTATAATCCTTTTACAGTGTAGGGAATCGCGGAGAAAAATGATACTGGGATTATGACTGACAGCTGCAGCCATGGCCCCCCGGTATAACCGCTTGAACACAATGACTTACATGTACATTGCATCAAGCGGTAAAGGCCCTGTTCACATCTAGCAATTTGGGATCGCTGACAGAATCGCTGCGATTTTGCCAGCGATTCCAAATCACACTGTAATGCTGGCAAAATGCAGCACGTGTGTTTGTGTGCCATTTATTTTTAATGGCACCTAAAATGTGGTACAGTTTTGGCAAAATTGTCATGCAGCAACAGCATCATGTGAAGCTTGTTGCTGAAAAAGGACCAGGAGCTTCTTTTGAGCGCCAATTGCAGCAAAACCACACTGCGATTTGGTGCCATTAAAAAATGAATTATGCCACAAATATGTATGCAGCGTTTTGCCAGCATTGCAGTGCAATTTTGAACCTCGGGTGATTCCACTCACGATCGCAAATCGCTAGATGTGAATGGGGCCTGACACAACAGAAATGGAAGACTTAGCCCAGCCTTAGTCACTAATGTTGCCAGTTGTCACACATTCTCTCGTGGTTACCTAGTCTCCACGGCCAATTTGCCTGGGCAATGGATGGTGTTGGCGCTTCAATCATCCCAGCACCATGGTTGTTATGGTGTCAGGATGATTGAAGCGCATTATTTCTATCACTATATTGTAATATAAAATGAAATAGTTCAACTCACCATAATGCAGAATCATTGGGAGCCCTGAGTGTGTCACTTGCCACTGTTGCTTGTCCCCAGATGCAGCGTGTCACTTGCCACGTCGCCTGCCACCAGATGCAGCGTGTCACTTGCCACTTTGCCTGCCACCAGATGCAGCTTGTCACTTGCCACCAGATGCAGCTTGTCACTTGCCATGTTGCCTGCCACCTGATGCAGCTTGTCACTTGCCACTTCGCCTGCCACCAGATGCAGCGTGTCACTTGCCATGTCGCCTGCCACCAGATGCAGCTTGTTACTTGCCACCAGATGCAGCTTGTCACTTGCCACATCGCCTGCCACCAGATGCAGCGTGTCACTTGCCACGTTGCCTGCCACCAATTGCAGCGTGTCACTTGCCACTTCGCCTGCCACCAGATGCAGCTTGTCACTTGCCACTATGCCTGCCACCAGATGCAGCTTGTCACTTGCCACGTCGCCTGCCACCAGATGCAGCGTGTCACTTGCCACGTCGCCTGCCACCTGATGCAGCTTGTCACTTGCCTGAAAAACAACTCTTTTCTCTGCCTCAGCCCAGCGCTATAGCACCTGAGCTTGTAAACAGGCACATGAGGGCAGAACAGTGGTGATGTAGGGTGGGCGGTGAGAGATGATTTAATCTCACTGCTCAACCGCCTCCCCTCTTACACTGCAGTCTTTGCTTTGTGGCCCGGCTGCATAGAGGCCACGGACCGGCACACAGCTCGGGGATCCCTGACCTAGTATGAGCAGAAGAATACCAGCATCAGCACAGTTGTGGTAAGTCTGCAAGCCCAAGCCAGGGTCCAGGCAAAGTTTCCCCCCTCCCAAGCCCAAGGTGAGAACACTGCAAGCAAGCCAACATGATGTCCCTCTCAGTGGCAGGGTGTAGCATGTGCAGTGCTGCAGCAAGGGTTAATAGATCACTGACTGGGCACCCTCTGAGGTCATGCTGTTCACTGCTGGGCTTGGATTGGCTGACACAGTTCTATGCCACTGCTAGAGAGTGGTGGGCGGGACCATGGCCACCGTTACCGCTGTGCTCAATGCTGGCTGGTTGGGATGGGTGGGACTATGGCCACCGCTCCTGCTGTACTGAATGCTGTCTGGCGGGATGGGTGGAACCACAGGCAGCATTGGTGGGATGAGCGGGACTATGGCCACCGCTCCCGCTGTGCTCAATGCTGCCTGGCGGGGTTGGCTGGCCGGCTCATGGGCGCCGCTCCCGCTGTGTTCAAAGCTGACTGGCGGGGTGGGCAGAACCACAGGCATCGCTCCCGCTGTGCTCAATGTTGCCGGGGGATCACAGGCGCCGCCACCCACTGTGCTCAATGTTGCCTGGCAGTGTGGGTGGGAATACGGGCATTCTGCCTGGTGACATAGAACTGTGTCAACAAATCCGAGCCTGGCGAGCCCGACAGTCCGGCAGTCAACAGCGTGAGCTCGGAGCATGCCCAGTGATCAATTAACACTTGCTGCAGTATTACATACGCTACACTCCGCCAGTGACAGGGATATTATGTGTTTGCATTTTTGGCAGGGTGCTCTGGGGGGGTTTCAACCCCCCTAACCCCCCCTTATCTACGTCCCTGCTTTCAATATGGTGTTGAGCTGGTCCCTGACACCTTTCAAACAAACAAATGCAAACCTTTTGTTTTGCAGTCTTTAGAGCAACCAAACACAAGCTCTTAGCTCACTCTGTCTTGAGCATACTGAGTCCCAGGGTGAGCTCCTGTAAGATTTCATAAGTTTACATACCCTTACATAATTTATGATTTCTTGGCCATTTTTCAGAGAATATGAATGAGAACACAAAAACATTTCTTTCATTTATGGTTAGTGTTTCCTGAAGCCATTTATTATCAATCAACTGTGTTTACTCTTTTTAAATCATAATGACAACAGAAACTACCCAAATGACCCTGATCAAAAGTTTACATAACCTGGTGATTTTGGCCTGATAACATGCACACAATTTGACACAAAGGGGTTTGAATGGCTATTAAAGGCAACCATCCTCATCTGTGATCTGTTTGCTTGTAATTAGTGTGTGTGTATAAAAGGTCAATGAGTTTCTGGACTTCTGAGAGACCCTTGCATCTTTCATCCAGTGCTAGACTGACGTTTCTGGATTCTGAGTCATGGGGAAAGCCAAAGAATTGTCAAAGGATCTGTGGGAAAAGGTAGTTGAGCTGTATAAAACAGGAAAGGGATATAAAAAGATATCCAAGGATTTGAGAATGCCAATCAGCAGTGTTCAAACTCTAATCAAGAAGTGGAAAAGGAGGGGTTCTGTTGAAACCAAACCATAGTCAGGTAGACCAACTAAAATTTCAGCCACAACTGCCAGGAAAATCATTCGGGATGCAAAGAAAAACCCACAAATAACTTCAGGACTCTCTGAAAACATGTGGTGTGGCTGTTTCAAGATGCACAATAAGGAGGCACTTTAAGAAAGATGGGCTGCATGGTCGAGTCCCCAGAAGAAAGTCATTACTACGCAAATGCCACAAAGTATCCCGCTTACAATACGCCAAATAGCACAGAGACAAGCCTCAAACCTTCTGGCACAAAGTCATTTGGAGTGATGAGACCAAAATTTAGCTTTTTGGCCACAACCATACACGCTACATTTAGAGAGGAGTAAACAAGGCCTGTGAAGCACAGAGGTGGATCGCTGATGTTTTGGGGATATGTGAGCTACGAAGGCACAGGAAATTTGGTTAAAATTGATGACAAGATCAATGCAGTATGTTATCGAAAAATACTGGAGGAACATTTGCATTCATCAGCCAGGAAGCTGCACATGGGACGTACTTGGACATTCCAACATGACAATGATCCAAAACACAAGGCCAAGTGGACCTGTCATTGGCTACTGCAGAAAAAAGTGAAGGTTCTGGAGCGTCCATCTCAGTCTCCTGACCTCAATATCATTGAGCCACTCTGGGGAGATCGCAACATGCAGTTCATGCAAGACAGCCCAAGAATTTCCAGGAACTGGAGGCCTTTTGCCAAGAGGCATGGGCAGCTTTATCATCTGAAAAGATAAAGAGCCTCATCCACAAAATACTTCAAGCTGTCATTGATGTTAAAGGGGGCAATACACAGTATTAAGAACTGGGGTATGTAAACTTTTGATTAGGGTAGTTTCTGTTGCCATTATGATCTAAAGAGTAAACACAGTTGATTGATAATAAATGGCTTCAGCCAAACACTAACCATGAGTGAAAGAAATGTTTTTGTGTTCTCATTCATATTCTCTGAAAAATGGCCAAGAAATCATAAATTCTGCCAGGGTATGTAAACTTATGAGCACAACTGTATATATACACACACACAGTATATATTCTGTACGAGGTGTGTCCAAAAGGTCTAGTGAATGTTATCAGAAAACCAACAAAACAGAAGATACAAACAAATTAACCTTTATTAGCCTTCAAAAACACACTTTTGGCAACATTTATAAAGCTTTTGGAAACTGTCAGCAAAGGCCTCTTTAGGAATCCATCTCAAAACCACTGTCACACATTCTTGGATTGCCGCCACTCCTGCAAAAAGTGCACCTTTCATGACGCTTTTCGGGCAAGGCCTTGGACTTTGGCAGGTGACTCATTTTGGGTCAAGGGGAAGATGGTGAATGCCATTCCATTGTTTGCTGCTTGGATTCCGGATCAAACTCAGGTCTCATCCCCTGTGAGAAAGGATGGAATCTGGTCACACATGGCAATGAAATCTCCAGGGGTTTCCATCCGAACAGATCTTCTGCTTACCCAAATCTTCATGGATGATGGTGCGCACCATGTCCTTGCTAATGCCCAATTCCTCAGCCATCAATCGTAGAGTCAGTCGCCGATCTTGTGCCAGCATTTGTCGCACTAGCTCGATCATGTCTGTGGTTCTGCTTGTCAACAGCTGACCCAAACGTGGCTCATCCTTGGTCATTTCCTTCCTGTGGTGAAAGCGTTTGAACCAGTCGTAAACACATTTTCTGCTCATGGCTTCTGTCCTGTGCACTTTTACCAACATTTCATGCATCTCCGTTGCCATTTTCCAAAATTTGTAGCAGAACTTGATATTCATTCATTGCACTATTGTACTGTGGCTCTACTGCTCACACTGACTACGTTTGACTGCCCACAGTGGATTTATCCTGACGATCACTTGTACTTTGGGCTAGGTGGCACTCCTCACCTGGCCAATGTTGATGTTGAGATATTGGACCATTCACCAAACCTTTTAAACATACCTCGTGTATATATATATATATATATATATTTGCTTTATGTTAAAACCTCTGGTAAAAAAAGATTTATATTTACAGTGGGCCACCCAACCCATTGCAAGGGTTAGCTGCTTGTTTTGCTCAGGGGATAATGAATTAAGTGAAAATAGTTCTCCTAGATCCTAGTTCCCTCGGCATCCAGCGCTCTTCTCCATATTGCCATCAGTTTCTGATACTTATCAAGCCGGTATGTTATCCAAATGTCCAAATGCTCCTGAAGCTTGTGGTCAAAAGTTCCTTATCCAAGACAGGCCATAGTTACAAGGGAAGAGAATGGTGAAGGATACACATTTCCAAGGATGAGGCTAAGCCAGAACCTAGCAGCCAACTGACACATTTTGCTGTAATGGCATAATCAGAGGGCATAGGATGAAAACATTCCAGATTGCTAAGTATGAGAAAACTAGACATACAGTACCTCAAGCAAAACGTTTCATGTATCTGGAAGGAGAACACATGGTTCTACCTGGGTACACATATATCCCTGGTATTAGGCTCCTTTAACTATGGAACTCTTTTACATGCAATAGGGACAGGACGTGCAGGGTTGGCAGAGCTACAGCTTCATGTGGCTAGGATGCATTCATGTTATTAAAATTAATATACTGCCAATAATCCTTTATATGCTATACACAGTGCTCATAGGCCTTCTACCTTTATTTTTTAGATAAATCCACAAACTGATTGCAACCTTTGTTTGGCATGGTAAACAACCTAAGCTAGCCTACTGTGTACTGTGTAAACATAAGGAGAGCGGAGGTCTGGGCCTCCTCAGCATAGACTGTATTACAAATCAAAGGCATTGGTCCTTATTCTTTAAGCTACTTTCACATTTCCAGGTGCTAGCAGGCCAGTTTTTAAAGGTCATGCGACAACAGGACCTTTAAAAAAAATGACAAAGACCAGTGTTGTGGCGCCTCCGAAGGGCTTTTCAGGCGCTTCTGAAGCACTACCCATTTATTGCAATGGGCAGGGGCATTTTGGGACCGCTGTATACAGCACTCCCAACCCGCCCCAAAGATGCTGGTTCCAGGACTTTTCCGAACATCCCACAAGCTCACTGCCGGGTGTGAAAGCACCCATTGCAATGAATGGGAAGCAGTTTTCAGGCGTTAAAATGCCTAAAAACTGCCTCAGTGGGAAAGGGGTCTAACTGTAACCATAAAGGAGTCCTAAAGGAGTCCATAGTGGGTCTGATTTGTGAGGTGTACATGTATTCCAGGAAAGTCAAGAAGATTATCTAGCTGGATGTCTCTACTCTCATTAGCTACTTTATAAATCTGGGATAGGTTGAACGTCAAAGGCAAACTTTCTCCACTGTCTTCCTCCCTGGCCTCAGTTGAAGAATACTTTTTTAAATCATGGGGCAAAGATGGGAACATTAGGTGTTCGGGCTACTGCCTTACTTGTTACCGCAATCTACATGTTCATGGCGCTCAGTTGGAGCTACCTGTTTTCATGCCTTCTTTAATCTATGTAATGTAAGCGCAACCTTAATAAATTTACCCCCTGGTTTTATGGATTCACGCTAAGACTTTTTTATTCCTTGGGTATATGCACATGAATGTTGATCTGGAGTGCGGAGGGACATCCACTCCGAGAGTTGTCTGCTGACCCCTTGGTGTCCTGGCCCAGAACATTTAAAGAGATTCTCAGGAGTCACATATGCAATTTTTTACCCCCAGTAATAGGTGGTCATATATGTGGGGTAAGCGCACATCTTACTCATAGGTGGAGGATCTGTCACAGATTTATTTATTGCATGCTCACAGTGCCTACTACATTTGAATTTGGTTTAAAGCCATCATCACTGGAATTATTTATTAATGGGACTTTTTGATTTATGAACTTTATATTTATTTGCACCAGGATGTCTGCATCTTGTTTAATTGCATTTATATTGTCAAGTGCACTTTAGGTGGATGTTTATTACTGTCCTTTTGGTTGGAACAATCAGTAACACCGAAGCACAGATATTTTTTTTTTTTTTATCCAGCTATGTAGTTCGACACAATTTTACTTTATCCTTTATCAGCAGCCATTGGTGTGGGGAAAAAAAGCAGAGCTGGCCTGAGCCTGTCATTGTGCCATACTGACACAAGCGCTCCTTGACAGCCCTGTGCTACATTTGCAGCCGCTGCAGCATTGCCACTGGTAGGCATGTCACAAATCAGGCAGTTTACGGGCAGGTGGAATTCCCACTGAATTTCATCCAACCGAGAAGTGGCTGTGTATGACTTCCTGAAATGGCTACAGACTCTTCTGGCCTGCTTTAGAAGATCTTCCAACCCTGGGTACCTATTTAAGAAATGCTGCACCACCAAACTGAGGACATGTGCCAGGCATAGCACATGTGTAAACTTCCCCTGTCTAAGGGTGGACAGGAGGTTTGTGCCATTATCGCACAGCACCATTCCTGGCTCCAGCTGGCTTGGCGTGAACCACCTCTGGGCCTGCCGCTGCAGAGGTGGCAGTAACTGTTCTCTGGTGTGGCTCCTGTCCCCTACACAGACCAGCTGAAGCACTGCTTGGCACCTTTTAGCCCGACTGATTGAATAGCCCCTTGAACGCTTAGGGGGTACTTATGGTTCATAGAACAATTCAGCAGAGGAGGGCATGGAGGAGGAGGAGGAGGAGGAAGAGGAGGGGGTGGAACTGACAAATCTCTCATAATCACCACTAGCTGTATGGAGATGGCACGGCACAACAAGCTGCAGCACTGGGCAGTCCTGCATCCTTCTGAGTTGCAAGCAGAGTTACCCAGTGTGCTGTGAATGAAATAGATCGTCCCTGACCATGCTTGCTGGAACACGTCAGCAGTAACGTGGACCTTGCGGCTGACTGCCTTGCCCAATGATGCCACAACATCACCTTCCACCTGATGTTAGAGAGCTGGACTGGTCTTACGTGGAAAAGAAATAGTGACTTTGAACCTGCTGTTGTGGTACAGCATTTTCTGCAAATTCACGGAAGGGCAGGGGCATTGCTAGGTGGGAAAAGGCCCAGGGGTAGCAGCCCCAAGGAATGCGGCACACAAAGTGCGGCACAGAAAAATGGGCGTGGTTTAAACTAAATAGCGGGCGTGTCTTAAATGGGGTGTTGTTCGAGTCTGAGATGGAGGAAGGAATAAAGAAAGGGATAGAGAGGGAAGGAGAGAGAAGGAAGGAAGGAAAGAGTGATGGAGGGACAGCAGGCCCAGATCCTACACCACAATAGCAATATGTGTATTCCAGAAAGTTTAACAATCAGCAGATAAAGATACTCCAAACACCTGGTGTTATCGCTTCAATCATCCCGGCACCATGGTTGTTAAGGTGTCAGGATGATTGAAGCACATTATTTCTATTATTACATTGTAATATACAATGAAATCAATCAACTCACCATAATACTCTTGCCAATGGGCAAAGTGGTGGGAGGTTAAATGCCTTGTTAACCGGTTCCCCACCGCGCGCCGTGTTTTTACGGCGGCAGTGGGGGAGCCCTGCGCGAATCGCCGTAAATAAACGGCGATTCGCATTTTGGCCACCAGGGGGCGCGCGCGCGCCGCCGGCGGCGCGCGCGCGCACCCGCCGCACTCCTGAGGAGTGTGCCCGCGGCTCGGGCGGACCCGATGTCCGCCGGCGAGCCGCGATGAGCGGCTACAGGGCAAAGAACGGGGAACCGCCGATGTAAACACGGCGGTTCCCCGCCCTGTCAGTGGGGCATGACAGATCTACTGATCCCTGTCACTGGGATCAGTTAGATCTCTCATGCCCATGTTAGTCCAACCCCCCCACAGTAAGAACACACCCAGGGAACACTATTAACCCCTAGATCGCCCCCTGCAGGTTAACCCCTTCACTGCCAATGACATTTATACAGTAATCAGTGGACATTTAAATTTCTGATCGCTGAAT
>BLSH010007734.1:860346-892815 GCA_018402905.1 Glandirana rugosa
ATGACAAGACGTTTGTAGACCTTTGACACACACAGTGAAATTGATTTTGGCCCTGTTTGAAGTTTCCAGATGTTTGCAGAACAGTAATTCAGTTAGTCCCGGTTTTATTTAAAGTGACACACACAGTTTCCAGATGTTTGCAGAACAGTAGTTCAGTTTGTCCCGGTTTTAGTGAAAGTGACACACACAGTTTCCAGATGTTTGCAGAACAGTAGTATGGTTTCTCCCGGTTTTAGTTAAAGTGTTACAAACAGTTTCCAGATGTTTGCAGAACAGTAGTTCAGTTAGTCCTGGTTTTATTTAAAGTGACACACACAGTTTCCAGATGTTTGCAGAACAGTGATATGGGTTCTCCCGGCTTATTTATACTTTTTTGACACAGTTTGAAGATGATTTTAGAACAGTTATATGGCTTCTACCGTTAATTAATACTTTTCAGACCCAGTTTGAAGATGGTCCACATCCACCTCCATTTTTGATTTTTTTTATGTTTTAATTTTTTTAAAAATGCTTTTAGTTATTTCCCTGTCCCCATTTCTTTGTAGGGCACTTGTCCCACCCTTACCCCCATTTCCTTCCTTTTGCAGACCTCTAGGACTTTCCAGGACTTTTTTACAGCCATTTTTGTGCGTAAAAGTTCGGGTCCCCATTGATTTCTATGGGGTTCGGGGTCCGGGACAAAGTTCGGGTTCTGTCCGGACCCAAACCCGGACTTTGTCCCGAAGTTCGGCCGAACCAGCAGAACCCGGACTTCCAGAAGTTCGCTCAACTCTAGTTATTTGAATAAGTTCTTGTATGTCTCTGTATGGGTAAAAAGAGTCCACTGTCTCCATAGTACGTGGAGTTGCTCAGTGGAGTCTCTTTTGATTGCAACTATTTCTTCCATGTGTCTAATGGAATTAACCTTGACTGGATAGACAAAGATTTTCATACTTAAGAGGAAACTGGCCTTTCAGTTTCCTCAGTTGTTAAAGTCCATTTCAGGATCTGGAGCCCAGGGATTTCTTAGAAATAGGGGTGGGAGGTAATCCCCAGTACTGGGTCCAGGATTTGGCTTTAGCCAGGACACTGATTACCCAGCTGGGTGGGGGCCTGATAGGGGCAGTCAGCATCAGGCTTCAGTGTCACACACACACTGGGAGGCAGGTGGTCTTCAGGAGTTGAAGACTGCAGGAGGCAGTCTGAGTGTTCACATCTGCAAGAAGGAAGAGGTGACCCACGATCGCGCAGTGGTTGAGCGCTTGTAGCCAGGAGAGCTACTGAACCATATAGACTGGAGAGCTATTGTTCCCTTATAAGCCAGGAGGGCTTGGATGTCGTTATAGCCAGGAGAGCTAGATATTGTTTATGAGCCAGGAGGCCAAAGGTTTACGTTTGAACAGTGATGGTGGAACCCCCTGTGTGGGAAATCCTGTGATTTCTGTTTACTTTGAACTTTTCTTTTAATAAACATGGGCTACCTTGCCCACAAACAAAGAACCTGGCTATTGTGAACTCACTCCAAACACACCTACCACAAGAGCTAAAGACCCCCATGTCACAATATCCATTTGTAATTAAACCCAACCCTTGTTTTAAGAGTTATTGGCCCTTCAAGAGCCCCAAACAGAGCACAATTTACATCATCTGAGTTAATTTCCAGCATGCTCAATTTTAAAGGTTGCCCAAGTTTTTGCTTGGTATCATCAGTTTACTAAACTATTTCTATTTCTTATATAATCCATGACTGACAAATCAAGAGGAATCTTACTGGGTGTATTAATATCATTATATGTGAATCCTTTTAGTGGTGACACAATGCCATGTTTGAGATATGGACTGAGATAATTTGTTACTTTTTTACCCAACCACGGATTGGTAAGCGGAGAAAGATACATAGGGGTTTATTTACTATAGCACTGGCCGGGGTAAATAACGTTAAAATGCTGCAATTGCAGTAAATAGCGCTAAAACTGTATTCACAATAGCGCTGGAGGCAAAGTGCTCCGAAACTCAAACTTACTATAGCACCCAGGCAACAGATAGTGTCCAAATCCTTATTCTAGTCAGAACCTGAAGAAGTGCACATGGAAATAATGTTTAGAGCATGATATAATCACCTAAAGCATACTAAAATATGTGGTATATTGTTTAAAGATTATCTGCTTTTAAACTGTGTGAAAAAGTGATTTCTACACTGAAATATCTTTAAAAGAGATACATTCCCTGTCTTTTTACAACTAGGTGCACAGCACAGCTGAGCACAACTGAACATGCTCAGACATTAAACTGCTCTTATTTTTACTCCCATGGAGCAATTACAGGGCGCTATAAATACTAAAATGAGTATTGTATTAAAGAGCGTTTTTTGGGAGTGAAAATTTGAGTTATGTAGCCCAATGCAATTTTGAGCCATTCATTCTAATGGTACAATTGTAACTTCCCCAAATAAATCCTTTTCATGTTGAGATGAAATAGATCTTTCTCTCAAAAAAAATTGACCTTGCAACAATGTTGCTTCTTCATGATCTATTTTGTTTTTAAGAATGCTAGAATGTGTAATGTTTTCATGTTTTGTTTCTCTGTCACTTTCACCTGTTTATCTCCATCTCACAAAAATATTTCCCCAAACTCACACAGATGTCTTTAAAAAACACAAACAATCCCATTGCTTATGAAAATTTAAAATTTAGTCACTTTTTTATTCTTTCCAAATGATCCTAATTTGAGCCCAAAAATGTCATATGTGTACCAGCATCAGAAATAAAAATGTAATTCCCAAAAATCAGAGGATAACATTGCTATTCTATTCTACACTCACGCACCAAGAAGCATCAAATATCACAGAATAAATCAATAAGACTAACTCCTGACTAATGTAATTCCACCACCTATATGTCCAAAGAAATGCAGTATATATGTGTATGCTGTATATGTGTAGGAGGATTACATGTGTAACAGCTTGGTGGCTCACAAGGTAAGACAACTGTCTACGAACGCTCAGTTCCTGAGTTCGAAAGCCAAACATGCCACTTCATGTAGAGATGTTGTTTGCTCTCCATATGTTTTCAAACAACAAACAACATCATTGCTTATGCAAATTTAAAATGAGTCCCATTGTTTTGTCTTTTGTTCTTTCCAAATGATCCTAATTTGAGCCCAAAAAATGTGATATGTGTACCAACATCAGAAATAAAAATGTCATACCCCAAAATCTGAGAGCAAATAATAAATAATGAATTTGTTGAATAGTGAATATTGGTTATAAAAAAAGGAAAAAACTGAAAAAGAAAAGGGGTTGATTGATTAGAACCTGTGCGCTTCCATCCCTATTATTTGTATAAAAATGGGGAACAAGGGGACAGGGGAACATAGTGGGACTTTAAATGAGGTCACGTGGGTCACAGACCTCCATCCCTGATTTGATAATACTAAAGAAGAAAACAAGATAGGAGGGGACTTTAAATGAAGCACATCAGGTTCATGAAAATTATATAAAGTTAAAGGTTAAAAAAGTTTATAAATAATGATATATAATAAATTCATCAAATAAATGATACATAATTCATACATGTATATAAAAATAATGGGCATCTAGCCTCTCCATTCAAATCATTACATATATCATAGTAGCATGTACATAGCTCCAATATTCACTATTCCACAAATTCATTATTTATCTGGTTTTCTTTTTTATTTCCTTATTTTCAACCATTTTAGACACTCCTCCATCCAGTGGTTGCGCTGTGTCTCGCCGCATGACCTGATGCAGCCCATTGGCTCCTGTCTGGCCCAGGAGCTGTGATGCCGAGCAGCGGCCCCACCTCCCCCCCCCCCCCCAGGGGTGGGTTGGGCGATCTGCTCCTCGTCGTCAACGTCACGTCCTATGTGCCGAAGGCTTAGCGCCTCATTATGGGGCGCTGTCCCTCCGGCGTGTTGCACATCCAGCGGCAGTGCGGGTGTGTTTCATGGCGCCGCAGCTACTGGGCGGTCTTCCGCCCGTTCGCTGGTGCCTCCCTCCTGCATTTGCTTGCCTGACGTGACGTTGGTGGTGGGTGTGGTGGCCCGGCCCTATAAGGTACCATCTCTCCGTCACACACACCATTTATTTTCATCATGTCAGACTCACATATCACTCTCCTCCAGCTTCACTCTGCAGTCTCTCCTAAGGTATGTTTCACCCCTGCCTCAGCACATGGTGAATTGTGCTCTGATGGTGATCTGTATATCTGTTCTAGCACCTTTTGGTTCCTTCACTATTTCTTTAATTTCTCTCACCTTTCCCTTCAACTTTTCTCATCCCATCTTGTTCACTCTGCAGAAGCCCCTTCCAGTTGGGTCAGCTTCCCTCCATCACACACAGTCATTCACAGAGATGGTCCTTGTTGGGGCGCTTTGTGTTTCCCCCTCCCCCCACCTCAGCTCCCGGGTGAGATACCCTTATGGGTTGCATGGGGTTCAATATGTTGCGCTTCACAGTGCGACCGTGGTTGCAGGTATGTTGGTTGCAAATTGTTTCATCTCAATTCTGTATCTTCAAACATTGGTATTTTTCTTATATTATTTTTATTGATTACAGTTACTAGTCACATGCATGCTCCTGAAGAGTGGGTGTTAACCTCCACGAAATGCGTAGAGCTGTCATATGCGGTGCCAAATATACAACGTAACAATTCAACTCTTTTTTCCATTTGAGCTGTGTACATGCTACTATGATATATGTAATGATTTGAATGGAGAGGCTAGATGCCCATTATTTTTATATACAGTACAGACCAAAAGTTTGGACAGACCAAAAGTTTGGACACACCTTCTCATTCAAAGAGTTTTCTTTATTTTCATGACCATGAGTCACACTGAACGCATCAAAACTATGAATTAACACATGTGGAATTATATACATAACAAAAAAGTGTGAAACAACTGAAAATATGTCATATTCTAGGTTCTTCAAAGTAGCCACCTTTTGCTTTGATTACTGCTTTGCACACTCTTGGCATTCTCTTGATGAGTTTCAAGAGGTAGTCACCTGAAATGGTTTTCACTTCACAGGTGTGCCCTGTCAGGTTTAATAAGTGTGATTTCTTGCCTTATAAATGTTGGGGATTTATTCAAAATTGAAGGCATACTGAACCAGCATGGCTACCACAGCATCTTGCAGCGGCATGCTATTCCATCCGGTTTGCGTTTAGTTGGACCATCATTTATTTTTCAACAGGACAATGACCCCAAACACACCTCCAGGCTGTGTAAGGGCTATTTGACCAAGAAGGAGAGTGATGGGGTGCTGCGCCAGATGACCTGGCCTCCACAGTCACCGGACCTGAACCCAATCGAGATGGTTTGGGGTGAGCTGGACCGCAGAGTGAAGGCAAAAGGGCCAACAAGTGCTAAGCATCTCTGGGAACTCCTTCAAGACTGTTGGAAGACCATTTCAGGTGACTACCTCTTGAAGCTCATCAAGAGAATGCCAAGAGTGTGCAAAGCAGTAATCAAAGCAAAAGGTGGCTACTTTGAAGAACCTAGAATATGACATGCAGTATTTTCAGTTGTTTGCATTTTACTGCAAATATGAGATCTGAGGTCTTTTTGACCCCAGATCTCATATTTAAGAGGTCCTGTCATGCCTTTTTCTATTACAAGGAATGTTTACATTTCTTGTAATAGGAATAAAAGTGATCAAAACATTTTTTTTTAAAAAAGAACAGTGTAAAAATAAAAAGTAAAAAGTAAAATAAATAATTAAAAATAAAAAGAATAGAGTCAATGTAGTTTTGATACTTAAACCAGGGAAGGACCCCGCAGACCTGGGGTCTTATAGGCCCATCTGACTCCTCCAAAGCGATGTTAAGATCCTTGCCAACGCTTTTTTAAATATGCAGGTCAAACCGGATAACTGGGGGCAGAGGGCGCTACTGTCCTTAGACGCCAACAAGGCGTTTGACAGTATAAGCTGGAGGTACTTATGGGCAGCACTGGCTAAGTTTAACTTTGGTAACCAAGTTATAAAATGGGTTAGACTGTTGTATGCGTCCCCACAGGCTACTATCAAGATAGCGGATAGAATGTCACCTGCATTTGCACTGGGCAGGGGCACAAGTCAGGGGTGCCCTCTGTCCCCCCTGTTCTTTGCAATTGCAATAGAGCCCCTGACGGCTGCGGTATGGGATGACCCAAAGATTAGAGGGTTCATGTACGGAGACATGCAGGATTAGATTATGTTGTATGCCGATGACATGATGTCTATAATTATTGAATTTGGCCACTTCTCAGGCCTAACCATAAACTGATGGCGATACACGGGAAGAGTGGTTCAGAGTTGCCGGAGTCATGCCCAATTCCAATAGTGACCCAGTTTAGGTACCTGGGTATACAAATATCCCCCAATATTGGGGACAACTGCTCCCTGAATATAAACCCCCTATTTTCCAGATTCAGAGACAAAATCAACACCTGGAGTAATCTTAAACTGTCATTAGCAGGCAGGATAAATAAAATAAAAATGATTTTAATGCCCCAACTATTATATTTTCTGCACAACTCTCCTGTGATAATTCATCTAAAAATGTTTTGAGTAGTTAACACCCTATTTAGACGTCTACTATGGAACTTGGGCCCTCCCTGGATTAAATTGGAACAACTACAGTACCCCAAAGAGGGGGAAGGATTAGCACTCCCCAACCCATGGGTGTATTATGTGGCAGCACAGCTGCAGCACCTGGTGGGGGTTCTGTCCCCTGGTCCGCATCCTCGGCCAGGCTACTGCTGTATGGTTCAGGAGCCGAAACCGTGCCGATGGGATTAGAGGCCCAACAATTCCATAAGTCCAATAAACGTATGCTCACCTTTGCATTGATACAGAAAATATGGAATAAAAGCAGGCAAATACAAGAGGTTTTAGGATATACTGCATACAGTCCAATCTGGGATAACCTATCCTACGTTGAGCTGGCTAAACTGCAGCAGGGACCTAGATGGTGTTCATATGGGGTTAAGTTATTATCACACATATTTCAAAATGGTAAACTTTTATCCTTGAATGAACTATGCAGCAGGTATGGTATACCGACAAATATGCGGTACCCCTACCGGCAGCTTCATCATGCAGGGAAGGCGCAGCGAAATGCAGCAGTATGGGAAATGTCATCCACCCCTATTTTCCACATGCTCCATATGCCCACCAAGACAAAAGGGTTTATATCAGAATGTTATCAGAGACTGCTGACTTACCACCTACAGGCTCACCCCATTAGGTCACAAACTCAGTGGGAGGTAGATGTAGGACCAATTGAGGAAGACCAAAGGATGGAGGCCTTGCAATCCATCCCCACCTGCTCACTAAATGTGGCACAGAAAGTGTCACAATTATATATTATATTGAGAACCCACTATACCCCTGTGAAACTCCACAAAATGGGCAAACTGGCGGACCCTCTATGCGGCAAGTGTATACAACATGCTGGAGAACTGATTCACCTGCTATGGAGGTGTCCAAA
Source organism: Glandirana rugosa (assembly GCA_018402905.1). Lineage (NCBI taxonomy): Eukaryota > Metazoa > Chordata > Amphibia > Anura > Ranidae > Glandirana > Glandirana rugosa. Next base: position 867,822 of record BLSH010007734.1, read on the forward strand.
ACTCCATAGATACTGGAGGAAGGTGGTAGACACCATAAACATGGTGTTCCAAACAAGTATACAACTGGACCCAAAGCAATGCATATTGGGGATGTTGGAGGAAGTGGTACCTGAGGAAATGGTTAGGATTGCAATATCTAGGGCATTATTCCAAGCCAGGAAGCTTATCCTGATAGGATGGAAGTCGGAATCCCCACCTGGTCATGCAACGTGGATTTCACATATGGGTAATACCCTTATTATGGAACGATATATAGCATAGGGGGTGCCCGGGTAGATTTGAGAGGCTATGGGCGCCTTGGTTGGATTCGCCTGGACTAAGTCCCAGGGAACTAGTACTGGATAGACTTCTGCAACAACCGGTTGGATAGATGGAGTCATGATGAAGAAACTGTATGTTCTTCATATGTATTTGGCTCGGGGGTTTGTGGGGGGAGGGATGGTGAAGACTTGGGAATGAGGGCTGATGTCTTCATGATACTCAATGTGTTGATCTGCTCTGTGTCGATAACAACGTACAATTTTGAAATGTCTGTACATTGGATCTTGTTTGATGATACAAATAAAACTTTTCTGATTAAAAAAACAAAAATTTAAAGTGCCCGTCCCCGCTAGCTCACACCCAGAAGTGAACGCATACGTAAGTCCCGCCCACGTAGGAAAACAGTGTTTAAACCACACATGTGAGGTATCGCCGCGATCGTTAGAGCGAGAGCAATAATTCTCGTACTAGACCTCCTCTATAACTCAAAACTGCTAACCTGTAGAATGTTTTAAACGTCACCAATGGATATTTTTAAGTTGCAAAGTTTGTCGCCATTCCGCGAGCGGACACAATTTTGAAGCATGACATGTTGGGTATCATTTTACTCGGCGTAACATTATCTTTCACAGTATGGAAAAACTTGGCCTAACTTTACTGTTATCTTATTTTTTAACTCAAAAACTGAATTTAAAAAAAAAAAAATCATGCTTGTAAGACCGCTGCACAAATACGGCGTGACATAAAGTTTTGTTTTATTCTTTAGGGTGTTATAAAAAAATATTAAATGTTTGGGGGTTCTAAGTAATTTTATAGCAAAAAAACCTGTTTTTAACTCGTAACACCAAACCCAAAAAACAGGCTCGGTCTTGAAGTGGTTAAAACATATTACATACAACGTTATCATCTAACTGCATTTTACAAATGCTTCACATGCTCCTATACATTTTGATGCTAGTTCTTGAATGCAAGACATATCAGTAGATGATATTTATATCAATACTTGTAGACATTAAATTATTATGGACGTGAAGGTGATTTATAGCTTTGTCAATAACGGCAAATACAGGGGTTTCCTAAATTGTTCTAATTTCCTATGGACTAGTAATAAGTTAAAAAAATGATTCTTTATTGAAGCAGAAAAAAAAAATTCCTGCTCATCCTATGCACCACTTCACTGCCTGTCAGGTGGGTCCAACCTTGTCCCAAAGTAACCAATTGCAATACATGTAACCAAAAGCCAGACGTGTATAGGATGGACAGTGAGTTCCATTTTATTTCTATGACTACTGCATGTTGCTTCTTGCATTAGTTTATTGAATTAGCTTGCAAATGGGAACATCTCTAATGCAGTGAAATCAGCATGGCTTGTGACGCACATAAAAATTACATTGAAAAAAGTTGAAAGGGGATTAGACAAAATGAATTAATAGCGGAGTTTGCCTTTAAATTTCTTCAGTTTTGTTCTGGAATTCTCTTTAGTTTGTTTTTCTTCTCCGTTTAATAAACAGGGCTCAATGCAAATCAAATTCATTCAGTGTTAAATTGCTTCATACATTAAGGAACATGTATGTATAATCAATCAATCAGTCTAGGTGAAGGTAATTATTTAATTACAGTCCTCAGGAGATGTGCCGTGTGCAAAAGGATTTGTCACACAAGAGGCATAGCAGATACAGTTAAAGAAAGATTACAGTTCCAGTGAACGCCGGGTTTATACTGATTTATAATACATAAAGGGCCTATTCGCATATCTCTGGACTATTACAGTGCTGTAAAGCTGAACTCCGGGTGGGAACATTTTTATTCAAATATATTCCTCAATAGCCACAAAGGATATATAGTAAATCCATTTTTGGGCACCAAATGTGTTTTGCAAACCCAGATATCAGCTTGAAAAAGTAGTGTAGCATCCTCTAGCTTAATGCTGGCCATGCACGCACAGAATTTCGGCCGAAACTGGTCGGTTTCTGAAAGATGGTTCGACAATCATGCCGTTAGTGAACACAATTTTACAGACGATTTGGACTGTGGGCCCGGCTAATGTCGATGGATCTGAAGCAAAAACTTTTACCGTTTCAATGAAAGTGTATGTTATAATAGAAACTAAAATCATTTTCTGTCTTGTATAATTTATATATGCTTTTAATATTAGCATATGATCACTACTAACATGGAAACAACCATGTAAACAAGTTTATTCTGTCAGTTAGTGGCCAATTCGCTTTTGACTGACGAATAATTATTCAGTCTGCAAATGGCCAAATTTCTGTGCTTGTATGGCCAGCATAAGTGTGCTAGTGTATAGATTTTTATTGTTAGAGTAGGTAAATTGTCAGGCTTGGCTGGCAACCAAGCCTGTTTGTTTTTCCTGGGTTGGGCAGAGATCCAAGGAGGGATGGATGACTCACAGGAAGCATCACTGAGACCCCCCCCCACTTCTAGAACTTACTGGAAACTTCTAGAAGAATGGGAGGGGAAGTAAGGTGGAGCTACCCTGAGCATAATGAGGGTCCTGACTAATCCCCAAAAGATGGGTTGACAAGGGGAAGGCCCCTTCAAATACTCAGTCAGCCCAGCTGGGGCAGTGTGGAGTTTGAGAGGAAGCTGAAGATGGATTAGCTGATGGAGGTCTTTAAGAGTAACCCCCTAGTCTGAGAGGGGTGAGCTCAGGCCTAGGCTTAGGTATGGAAGGGACCCTTCTTCCAAACACACAGGGAGATCCTGACCAGGAGGCACGGGAGCAAGGAGAAGGACAGCAGGAGGACATGGCAGTACAAATCTCAGGGAGGAAGACAGCCACGTGGGCTGGTGAGTGAGACATAGTCAGGAAGACTGAGAAGCAACTTGAGAGGACTGGGTGAGAGCAGTCTGGGATGGATGCAGAGTTAGTGAGGAAGACTGTGGTGGAATAAGCAGGAGAAAGGGGTAGCTGCAGCCAAGTGGGCTGGCAGTGTCTGTAGAAGTAGTACTGAGAGCAGTAGCTACAGATAGGACAGCTGAGCACTAGAACTTTTCTAAACCAAAAGGGCCTGCCATCCTTGCTTGTAAAGGGCAGTTGCTTCAAAACCAGAGTGCCAGCTGGTCCTGGTGTTGTGGATCCATGAGCAAGTGTTGCTGGAAGAGAAGGAGTAGATCTGCAAGCAAATTTGTGCAGGAGGCAGAGGAGTGTATATACTGCGTGTATGTAGTTGTCCCTGAAGACTTTACTACACCAAACAAGTGGGCATCCCATATTCCCTATCCCCATCCAAGTTCAATCCCATAATTAAATACAAAAACAAAGCTTCTCGGACTGTTTCCTGACTCTGTGTGCTGTGGAAGATGTGGTGTGCCTGGCTGTGCAGGGTGGGGGATTCCATTCACCAGGGGCTCCTACAGGAGTAGCGCTAGAGTAGCAATGACATCATCATAGCCTGTGCAGAGAATAGAGCTGTGGCAGGGACCCAGTAGGTCCACTCACTACAGACTGACTGCAGATAACTATAGAAGGGGTGGAGACAAGACCACTCAATGCACAAGGAGAAAGAGCTGCAGTGAGTGGTCTTTAGTACAGGAAGCTTCTGCACAGAGGTAAAATTTCATAAGGGATTACTGCACAGATCTGGAAGAAAAGCGCAAAACACACCAAGACACATGTCTCTTTTATTTAGACAACATTTGCTAATCCTGGGGTTCTGCTTTTATGTCATGGACTAAAAATTTGTATTAAGACAGCCCATTATTTGAATGCCTTTGCTGTACTCATTGACACTGGCTTAACCTGCCCTTCTGAAATTGGTCTATGCAGTGAATCACGGTACACATCTATTTGGTATCTGCTTATCTAAGTCTATTTAAGCACAGTCAAAACTACTAAGCCCTGATGAAGAGGGAGTCTGTTGGCTTTTTTTATGCTCAAAACTGATTTTAGTATTAAGGACCGGTTCATACTTGACCACATTCCTGTGCAATTCCTATGCGACTTAGTGTGGTGCGAATTTTTCAGCCCATTCATTTGAATGAGCTGAAATTACACTGGATCAACCAAAAAGTAGTGCATGCACTCATTTTCAAAAACACAGTGTACCAAATCACATGCTACTGCTGTACCATGTTATCTGGTGTTGTTAGGAATATATTGACCCCCACAGTCGATCGCACACCCAATGCATTTTGAATGCATTGCAGGAAACAAGCATGGAATGCAGGTTTTCCAAAATGTTCTTGTGTGAATGAGCTCTAAAAAAAAATTGGACTCTTGATTATTTGTTTTCTGCCCTTATTGGATTATATGTGTACAGATTCTCAACTCTGTGTTCTTCCCCATCTTGTAGAGTGCTGCTGTGTTGGAGCCGGTGCCCCCAGTGATAATTTCAGTCGCCCATTGAAAATCTGTATCCAGTGCTTCTTTTTACTAGTGTATGATCATTTATTTGAATAACTGTAATTGTACTGCAACAGACCAAAAACTGAACATTCACCGTTATTTCCAACAAAGTACTACACAACACATGATAGTTCGTCCATGCCTTGCATTGTATTGCAACACAGGTATGTTCTTTTAGGGCTCATTCACACCTGTGTTGCTCTCTGAAGAGGGATCTAGGTTATTGCTTTGGTGAGAATTTGACAAACAGTGAAGAGGCATTGTATTCTCACTGCCTGTTTTAGCCTGGCAATACACGGTTTGAATCCTGGTCAGTTAAGCAGGAATCGTTAATGATCAGGCCAAATGTACCAAGTTGATTGATTGATCAGCTTGGGTACAACCAGCCTGCCGGACTTCTCTTTCGATCATTATTGCCTTCTCCCTGCAGGGACGGCTTCCCCTACAATTGCTGATTCCCCTACCACCCCCAAACACAGATATAAACAAGCCCTTTGTGTGTTGGAGTGCTGTTGAAAATGGATTAGCACATGAGTTACAATAATGTATAGGTGGGAATGGACCCAAAATTGTAAAAAAAAAAATACCTAATGCTATTGGACATGTGAAACATATTTTATTAGATATAGGGGGCCCGTTATAACCCAGCGCTGGTATGGCCTTACAAAAACAGTTATTCAAACCAAAAAATGTTGGTTGGAGTGGAGCCTGGTCACTTGACCTGTCAAAGTAATACTAACTGTTCTCTCTTCATCATTAAACATTATGCAAAGAACATTCCATTGGACACCGCAAGCCCCATACCGCAACCTGCATTTTATGAATGGCTCAGTGCATTGTGGAGTAAACACTGCAAAGTCCTCCAGAGATCAGAATGATCTGGAGAAAGGACTGCAAATCCTATTGTCAGTTAGGAATGCCCTGTTGCCATTGTGGCCAGCACCAAAGCTCATTGCTAATATAAAGTGGAAAAAACGATATTTGTGCAAATGCCATGTAAAAATGAATCACCCTTGATGACACATATCCATTGGTGGATGCTGCTGTATTAGGTAAATATCTAACTTTCATTTATTCTGACACCACTGTAAGCATTTATTCTGGTTCTGAAAATTACACTCCTGGCTCCAGTACACTGCACACAGCAATGGCAGTGTGGGTTGCTTACATTTGCAAATCTGTAAATATTTTTTTTCCAAAGTTCTGGTTTAGGTATTTCTATGGCCAAACTTTTATTATTCAGCGTTAGCGCAAGGATGGGTTCAAACTCTTGTCAGGTTTTTATTGCTGTCTAGGCCCCTAGAGCTGTGATTCACCCTCTCTGTTTGTCCTAATGTCCATTGTCCATTGTCCACATTTTTTCCAATTTATTTTAAAACTTTTTTTATGCCTTCAAAGGTCTTAGAAAAATAAAGATCTCTTGAAAGAGAACACCACACCAGCCAAAAAGCCATGATTTTTTCAAAGACACTTCTGCGTTGTAAGTAATAACAAAGTTATTGCAAAAGTAATAGGCCCATAGTCGAAATGGGAAATGGCTCTGGAGCTTAACAGGTTAAAATAAAATCCATATTAGGTTTCCAGTCCAACATAAAAAAATGCATTTTCCCGCAGATGGGTTTTGTTTCAAGCTGTAAAATTTACGGGATGAAGTAAACTAGACATAGTACATTGCTTCTGAGACTGTAGTATGGAGAAAAACATGGAATTACTGTTCTAGTTTACCTGAAGAGATACTGGAAATAAAGTAGACACAAGATTAATTGGCTGGATTATTTTGCAAGTGACATTTCCTGTGGCTGTCCTCTTACCAAGGTATGACAACAGGCAATGCAGAATGGCATGAAAAATAAAGAAGGAATGGCGCTGTCTTGTGGTAATTGAGATGTAGCAATGTGAAGTAATCCTATATGTGCATATATCACCAATAAGTGCAAGTTACAATCAAAAAACACCAACTGATAATTTATACTAAAAAAAGAGAAACCATAAAAATAGTCCATACATGACCTCTAGTCCATCATGGTGAATGTTAAAACATTAAATTCCTTGACATGTGTTTTCAAAAAGGAGAAATATATTAGAAGGTTGTGCCAAAGAAAATATATATATGTGTATAAACACCAGCAGTATTAGTGGAAATAATCCAGAAAGTGACTTTAGTGCTTCATCTGTACAAATCGCAGCGCCATTCCTTCTTTATTTTTCATGCCATTATATTCCCCTTAGTGGGGAATTGTAGGAAGGCTGCAGTATTATTTCAATTTATATTAATTACCTCTTATCCTCAGCGCGGAAATATATACATTCATTTAGGCAATGCAGAATACCACACATAATAAAGCTATTTGCCAATTTCTAATATCTGCCTAAAAACTTTAGTGAACTGTACAACCCAAGGTCTACAACATAATTTTACATGAGAAGTATGTAGTCTTAGAACTCTCAGAGGACCAGCTTGTATGCCCTTTAACACTGGGAAACTTATCAAGAAAGGTGACCTACAACATTGATCCCCCACTATGCCAACTCAAATAGCCTGGTCTAGCAAAGGAAGGGACCTGATCTTGTAGGAGGATCATATTGGTGCACATAATGGATTCTAAAGTGAGCACAATATATATGGTGTAATGTGATTTAAAGAGTTACTACAATATTATAGTAATTTTGTTTTTGTTAGGTGAACCATTGACAAACGAGGACATTAATAAACAGGATTTGTGAAGAAAGTGTTATGATATGTGCAAGATTACATTTATTGGGTAAGAGTAGATGTACAATGGGGATTGCGGAGTGCAAGGAAGAGCACTGAGTTGGTGAGACATTTTAATTAATTGAACTACATAGTTACATAGTTAGTCTGGTTGAAAAAAGACACAGGTCCATCTAGTTCAACCAATAAAAGGGGAAAAAATGATATGATTTTATATACACAATCCTATACCCACAGTTGATCCAGAGGAAGGCAAAAAACCCCAGCAAAGCATGATCCAATGTTCTCCAGAAGGGGCAAAATAATTCTTCCTGGTCCCTTCCTGATCAATAGGCAATCAGATATTTCCTGGATCAACTTTACCTATAAATATTAGTATCTAGTTACATTATATGTACATTTAGGAAAGAACCCAGGCCCTTTTTAACCCCTTCCTTACCGGGCACTTAAACCCCCCTCCTGCCCAGACCAATTTTTGGCTTTCAGCGCTGTCGCATTTTGAATGACAATTGCGCGGCCGTGCGACGCTGTACCCAAATAAAATTTGCGTCCTTTTTTTCCCACAAATAGAGCTTTCTTTTGGTGGTATTTGATCCCCTCTGCGTCATTTCTGATCGCCGCTATAAACAAAAAATGAGCGACAATATTGCAAAAAAGAACAATATTTTTTACTTTTTGCTAAAGTACAAATCCATTAAAAAAATTATTCATCAGTTTTGGCCGATATTTATTCTTCTACATATTTTTGGTAAAAAAAAAAATCGCAATCGGCGTATATTGATTGGTTTGCGCAAAAGTTATCGCGTCTACAAACTGGGAATTGATTTATGGCGTTTTTATTATTTATTTTTTTTTTTACTAGTAATGGCGGCGATCTGCGATTTTTATCGGGACTGCGATATTGGGGCGGAAATGTCGGACATTTTTTACACATTTTTGGGACCAATGACATTTATACAGCGATCAGAAATTTAAATGTCCACTGATTACTGTGTAAATGTCATTGGCAGTGAAGGGGTTAACCAGCAGGGGGCAGTGAAGGGGTTAACAAATGTTCCCTGGGTGTGTTCTAACTGTGGGGGGGGCAGGGCTGGCCGGGACATAACAGATCTAACTGATCCCAGTGACAGGGATCAGTAGATCTGTTATGTCCCCTGTCACAGAACGGGGAACCGCCGTGTTTACAATGTCGGTTCCCCGTTCTGAGGCTCCTGAAAGTGATCGCGGGTCTCGGGCGGACATCGAGTCTGCCCGACCCACTGGCACGCTCGCGCAGCGTGCGGCGCTCGCGCCGCCCCTGCCGCCAGGGGGCGCGCAGGAGCATGCGCAGTGGAGGACGTCCATGGACGTCATCCCGGCATTTCAGGTCCGTGCTGGAGCCGTATTTCGGCTATAGCGTGGACCTGGAGTGGTTAAAGCAATCTACTGAGCTGGACAGAACCAGCTCTTGAGGGAGTATATTCCACATTTTCACAGCTCTTACTGTGAAGAAGAATTTCAGTATTTGGAGATTAAATCTCTTTTCCTCCAGACGTAAAGAGTGCCCCCTTGTCTTCTGTGAATACCTTAAAGTGAATAACTCAAAACCAAGTTCACTATATGGACCACTTATGTATTTATACATGTTGTTGCTGCTCCTATACCCTTAAATGTGCATACTGATCATTACAAACCTGAACAAATCATAAATATATCATTAATTATAATATATAATCAACGTGCAATCAATCTTCTAAATATAGCCCAAACATATGCTTATTGTAAAGTGATCTGTATACTGCATCCAGTGATATAATTGTGAAAAATAAGATGAATCATATACACAGTAAATAATATGAAATTGCAATTCCCCAAACGTCCTTTGATTTAAAACATGTGATGCAGTTCATGGTAGATCCAAAAGAAGTTATCCACACTAAAGTGCTAGTCCTTCGGTGACTGCCACCACCTTTCAAACAATGCGCTTACCTCTCCATTTGATCTTTCATACCAAGTCAAATCATGCTTTCCACTATGCTGGGGCATGCAAAATTGGGCTCCTCTGTGCTCCTCCTCTTCCTCCTATGTGCCACTTGATGTCCTGAAACTCTATCCGTGATTGGGTGTATGGCCCTTTAAGATCATGATTTAGTCAGTGTAATGGCTCATACAAAAAAGGGTGTCCTTGTGCATCCAGCTAATTTACAATTTTTCAAAAAGTAACCCCAGCAAAACGTCACCCTTGACTGATTCTAGAAGAGAGATTGTGACTTTAAATGAGCTTCTTCTGCCAATCCCTGCACCCACCTCCTGTGTATTGCAGTCCTTCAGTGCTAAGCTGAGACAGTTCTGTTCTGCTCCTGGCCTGGCTCTCCGTTCCTCACTCCAACTCACTGTTGTTGGATCACTTTACAATAAGCATATGTTTGGGCGATACTTAGAAAATCGATTGCACGTTGATTATATATGATAATTAAAGTGAATGTAAAGTCTTGTATTCTTTTTTTTTTAAATAACAAACATGTTATACTTACCTCCTCTGTGCAGTTAGTTATGCACAGAGCAGCCCAGATCCTCCTCTTCTCGAGTCCCTCTTCTGCTCTCCTGGCCCCTCCCTCCTGTTGAGTGTCCCCACAGCCAGCAGCTTTCTATGGGGGCACCTGAGCCGAGTCAGAGCTCCATGTATCCATTCAGACACGGAGCCCCAACCCGGCCCCACCCCCTCTCTCCCCTGATTGGCTGACTGACTTTGATTGACAGCTGCGGGTGCCAATGGCGCCACAGCTGCGGGAGAATAGAATGCATTAAGATAAAAAAATCTTCTACCTTTACAACTCCTTTAATGTTATATACAGTATCTCACAAAAGTGAGTACACCCCTCAATTTTTTTGTAAACATTTTTTTATACCTTTTCATGTGACAACACTGAAGAAATTACACTTTGCTACAATGTAAAGTAGTGAGTTTACAGCTTCTATAACAGTGTAAATTTGCTGTCCCCTCAAAATAACTCAACACACAGCCATTAATGTCTAAACCGCTGGCAACAAAAGTGAATACACCCCTAAGTGAAAATGTCCAAATTGGGGCCAATTAGCAATTTTCTCTCCCTGGTGTCATGTGACTTGTTAGTGTTACAAGGTCTCAGTTGTGAATGGGGAGCGGGTGTGTTAAATTTGGTGTTATCGCTCTCATTCTCTCATGCTGGTGACTCGAAGTTCAACATGGCATCTCATGGCAAAGAACTCTCTGAGGATCTGAAAAAAAGAATTGTTCCTCTACATAAAGATGGCCTAGGCTATAGGAAGATTGCCAAGATCCTGAAACCGAGCTGCAGCACGGTGGCCAAGACCATACAGTGGTTTAATAGGCCTCACCATGGTTGACCTAAAAAGTTGAGTGCACGTGCTCAGCGTCATATCCAGAAGTTGTCTTTGGGAAATAGACGTATGAGTGCTGCCAGCATTGCTGCAGGGGTTGAAGGGGTAAGGGGGGTCAGCCTGTCAGTGCTCAGACCATACGCTGCACATTGCATCAAATTGGTCTGCATGGCTGTCGTCCCAGAAGGAAGATTCTTCTAAAGATGATGCACAAGAAAGCCTGCAAACAGTTTGCTGAAGACAAGCACACTAAGGACATAGATTACTGGAACCATGTCCTGTGGTCTGATGAGACCAAGATAAACTTATTTGGTTCAGATGGTGTCAAGTGTGTGTGGCAGCAACCAGGTTAGGAGTACAAAGACAAGTGTGTCTTGCCTACAGTCAAGCATGGTGGTGGGAGTGTCATGGTCTGGGGCTGCATGAGTGCTGCCGACACTATGGAGCTACCGCTCATTGAGGGAACCGTGAATACCAACATGTACTGTGACATACTGAAGCAGAGCATGATCCCCTCCCTTCGGAGACTGGGCCGCAGGGCAGTATTCCAACATGATAATGACCCCAAACACACCTCCAAGATGACCACTGCCTTGCTAAAGAAGCTGAGGGTAAAGGCGATGGACTGGCCAAGCATGTCTCCAGACCTAAACCCTATTGAGCATCTGTGGAGCATCCTCAAATGGAAGGTGGAAGAGCGCAAGCTCTCTAACATCCACCAGCTCCGTGATGCCATCATGGAGTGGAAGAGGACTCCAGTGGCAACCTGTGAAGCTCTGGTGAACTCCAGGCCCAAGAATTTTAACGCAGTGCTAGAGAATAATAGTGGCCACACAAAATATTGACACTTTGGGCCCAATTCAGACATTTTCACTTAGGGGTGTGCTCACTTTTGTTGCCAGCAGTTTAGACATTAATGGCTGTGTGTTGAGTTATTTTGAGGGGGCAGCAAATTTACACTGTTATACGAGTTGTACACTCACTACTTTACATTGTAGCAAAGTGTAATTTCTTCAGTGTTGTCACATGAAAAGATAGAATAAAATATTTACAGAAATGTGAGGAGTGTATTCACTTTTGTGAGATTGTGTATATACTATAATATATAGAGTTTATCTACTTATTTATTTTATTAGATCCAGATATTATCAAGTCTGATACCACAAGCTTTATTAGACTCAGATACAACAAGGATCTTCACATCAGATGAGACTCTAAGGAAAAAAGCATTATGTTCAGTTTGAATATATGGACTATCTTTTGATAGAGACTTTGAAAGGTAATTTGAACAGTCTTTATAGCGCTGTATATTTTAGTCTACCCAAGGGGGCATAGTGTTGCCAGCTGCTGGGGAGTATTTACTTTTTTTATTTGCTCGTCCTGTGCACTGATACTGTATTAGAATTGTAAACTATCGACAGCATCTACAGGTATATGTGTTTCATGAACAAAAGTTCATTTATTAAGGAGAAAATGAGGAGGTGAGATCCTATAATTATACAAATATGCAATTACAATTCAAATATCAGCACAAATGTTCTATAACACCTTTTTATTATCCTCTTGGTAGAGGGGCCCCAGGAGACCATTAGAAGAGAAGCATCCCCATCATATTGTAAAGATCGAAAACCAAAAATGATTGTCAATTTCCCAACTATGATCTAATGATACAAAAAAAAGATCTCCACCCATAGTATTTACCTAAATACTATGGGTGGAGATCTTATTATTTTTATACGTAGTTGCAGGAACTGTATATTGGACTGTAAGATTTTGTTACCAAACCTTTCTGTACTTACAATACTTGCATTTAAAAATATATATTTAATTATATTTTAATGAATACTGAGCTGTTTGTGCCTTATATATCTGCCTGGACTTCAACTTCAATGACTTCAAGTGTATATAAAATAATAAAAATGTAATACACTGAACCTTACCAGTTGGAAGGCTGGAGTTGTGCTTTAATTAAAGTTGAAAAACCAGTCCTAGGGTCTTTCTTCTTTGTAGGTGATGCTTCCAGTTTTCTCATGTTCAAAACACCTTGACAATAATCAGCTTTTGGGAGACTGTTCCAATGTGTTAGCTTTTTCTCCCAAGTCTGGTTGATTGGCTGTACCAGAAGAGACAATATAGGACCCCAGCACATACCAGATCTGAAAATGTTCCTTTTCATCCTGTGCTGCAGTTTTGTTTTCTTATCAATATGATATTTTTCATTTTCATTTCTATCCACAATCCATCTTAGGAAAAGCAATTGTGTAGCAATAATTACACATCAATAGGTTCCTGTGCCACTTCTCTAATTGCAAAATCATTCATAGTCAGGAAGTCCCATAATTGGAAAAGTGTTCTGACTTTTCTGCCCAGAGGATTCAGACAGCTGGGCCCTGATGACAGTGCTCCTGCTCACTATTTAACCCATTGCTTAATAGAAGTCATCAGTAGGGTTTTAGCTGATAAAAATAAGAATATGTGGATATATAACATTTTAATACAGAGGTGTTTGAAGCTTGCAATCAGTTAGCACAATCTAATATCTGTTGAAGCATAGTAGTTGGCACTTTGAAGCACCTGGGTGATTTAAATATAGAAAATTATCTGAAATTATTTTGAATAGGTTAACCCTGAGTACGTTGGTTTCCTCCCACATTCACAGTGTAATCTGGTAAGTGAATTGGCACCTGTGTAATTTGGCCCTAGTTTGTATGTGCATGTGAGATAGGGGCCTTAGATTATAAGCTCCTTGAGGGCAGGGACTGATGTGAATGAATGGTATGTTCAGCATTGTGTAAATTGTGGGCACTATATAAATGCCTGTAATAATACAACTTCTGGTCACAATAACAAATAACCAGTAAACTTACACAATGTCAGGTTGGGTCATCCGCTGTGTACATTTCAGCAATACCTGCACTCAAGGCTACCAGCATTACACATCAGACTTCCAAAGCTAACACTATTCTTGGTACAGGAAATTTCACTGCTAGGTTGAGCAAAAAACCCAAACACAAAGATCATATGCTGATAATTAACCTTTCTATGTGCATATTTGAACCTATATTTTGTCTTTTCCTGGTGATCTTCTTGTGGCTGAAGGAGAACGTTGCCAAAATGTAAACTCAAGTTTAGGGTGCCACCCTGTTCTAAGGTGACTTACTTAGGCGTGATGTTACCCCCATCCAAGCCAGTCCTGTACCATCTTTTACAAATGCATTATTTCCTTTTAGAACCACTTTTGTTTCATTGGCTCGCCTTCAAAAATGCATTATTTTCTTTTAGAACCACTTTTGGTTTCATTGGAACTCTCTACAAAAGGAGAAAGCAGTGGGCATCTTCTGTTTTCCACATCATGTGATGGTCAGGGATAACTGTGCTGAAAGTCAGTTATCATTTAACACTAGAACTTCATTCTTGCTTACCATCAAACCATGTGGGCCCTTCATGAGGAGATGGGCCTTTGTGAAAGTCTTGATCCACTTTGCATATGCAGAGTATTCTATCATGACACTTGTTAACTTGGTGTAGTGTATATGTGTCAAGTCTGCTATTGAGATGCCTGAAATTGAAGTCTCTGGACACTCTGGAGTTAATTTACTAAAATTGGAGAGTGCAAAATCTGCAGCAACTGTGCATTGGAAACCAATTCTTCTTTTTCTTCTTTTTTTTTTAATCAAAATGTTTTATTGATAGCACAGGGTGACTGTATAACCAGTCATCATAATACAAAAACATTGCAAATTAATCATGTCAAACATCAGGAGTAAATTATAAACAAGTAACAGTCACAAAGGGCATTTTAAGGATACTAAACAAAAATCTTTGTTTTTCTACAACATCATATCAAAGTTAGGACAGTGTCAACCATAACTCTGTACTCGTTATCTCGTACTATAAAAAGGAGGAAATAATATATACTTTTTTCTAAGGCTACTCCTCTTTCGAGTAACAAGTACTAAACAAGAAGAAGAAAAGTGTTTAGTGCATGTCGACTCTCGATGGGCTAGAATCTTAGAAGTCTGTCCATTACAAGCTGTGCTGTTGCAAATCTAGTATCATCCAGTCATCGCCCCCAACAGGCATACCAGAGGAGTAGAGGGTATGGGTACCTGAGTTAAGTCCGAAATGATCTGAAGCACTTCCGCCCAGTAGCGTTTAAGTTTGGGACAGCGCCAAGTCATATGAATGAAATCACCCGGGTGTACTTTGCACTTTGGGCATAGTAGAGAGTCTCTCAATCCCCATGCATGTTGTCTGGCAGGCGTCTGGTAAGCTATATGAAGGATGAACAATTGTGGAAGCTTATGTGAGGCTGAGACACATACTATGGGGACTGATTCCAATGCCATATCCCACTGGTCACCATCTATCTCCCCTAAGTCCTTCACCCAATGTGTCCTGCACCTCAACAATGTGTGATCTTGTACTGATGATAAGAGTGCGGTGTACACTCATGATATTAAACCACGTTTGACTGTAACCTTAATGATCTCCATGAGTACGGGAGACATAGAGGTTGCCAACCTAACTGTTTGCCTCTGGGTCTGCAGTGCATGGTGAAGCTGTAAATATTGGTAGAATTGCTCGTAGGGTAAGTTGAACTCCTCATAGAGTTGTACATATGAATTTAGGGTATTACTATAGTACGACTGTGGAAATAAGCAGATTCCATTGCGTCTCCTGCCAGAAAAGCCTTGTAGCTTTCTTAATTCAGGGTAGCGTGGATTATCCCACAAAGGGGTAAAACAGAGAGAGCCATCTACAGCCAAGGCCTCCCTGACCACTCACCACACTCTCCTAAAGAGATCCGCTATTGGGGCAGAGGTTTGTACAGCACTCCCAGATACCTAAAAATGCTGGCTATGGTGATTTGACCTGCTTCCACTGGTAAGGGTGTTTTCAGGGGATCAAGTGGCATAAGGATGGACTTGGACCAGTTTATAGTAAAGCCAGAGTATTGGCCAAAATTTGTAATTATCTCCCTCACTGTTCTAAGAGACTGATCAGTGTCGTCTAGGTAGAGCAGCGTGTCATCTGCAGTACGAAAACCTACTATGTCTGACATATTGCGGATCATAATGGCCAATGGCTCTACAGCCAAGGCAAACATCAAAGGAGACAGGGGGCATCCCTGTCATGTACCCCTGTGGAGTGAGAGGGGAGGAGAGCGAGTATTGTTAATGTGTATCCTGGCCGTAGGGGCTGAATATAGGACATTCACCCATCTAATAACGGTGTCTCCCAAGCCAAATCTATCTAGAATGTCCCAGAGGTAGGGCCACGCCACACTATCAAATGCTTTGGCAGCATCCAATGGCAGTATGGCCCTTCCCCCTGGATTATCTAATGGAATCTGCAAATAAAAAACAGGCCCCTGATATTATCAGCTGTGGACCTAGTGGGTATGAATCCTGACTGGTCGTGATGAATTAGTTTACTTAACACTTTAGAGAGTCTGGTAGCTAGGACTCTAGCCAGGAGCTTGACATCAAGATTCAACAAAGAGATGGAGTGGTAAGAATCTGGTAGAAGTTTGTCCTTTCCCAGTTTAGGGAGTACCACAGCTATGGCTTCATTCATGGTGTCAGGTAAACGACCCGTGTTAGCCGCCTCAGTAAGGGCCCTCAGCAGCAGGGGAAGGAGAACATCCCTATATTGTGAATAGACCTCTGCCGGAAGCCCATCAGAGTCCGGAGATGTATGCTTTGGGGCTCCGGCTAGTGCGTCAGTCAATTCCTTGATAGCGATCAGAGAATTCAGTGCTGCCACCTTTGCTCCGTCATGTGTGGGATGGGAGAGTTCTGTAAGAAGTGTGTCAGGTCATGAGCTGTAGCATGTGTTTTAGAAGTACACAGTTCTGAGTAGAAGTGATGGAATACATTGACTATGTTCGGAGTCAAGGTAAAAGTAGTTCTCGACTCAGACTGTATAGCTGTAATCATGGAAGCAGTCTGCTGTGTCCTAGCCACCAGAGCCAGTAAATGGTACGTGTTCTCCCCCTTCTCAAAATATCCCTGCTGAAGGAAATATTGTTTCTTTTCAGCAGCAAACATAATCATGGAGTTGTGAAGATACTGTGCCTCAATCCATTCTGCCTGGGTATTCTAGTTAGGGTTAGCTACTATTCTCTGTGCCCTGTCTTGGAGTTCAGTACGTACAGTATCCTCCAACTCCCTGAATCTACGTTTAATGCCTGTGATCTTTCTAATCGGGCATCCTCACAAGAAGGCCTTAAGGGAATCCCAAACTGTGGCAACACTAGAGACCCAGTGCTAAAGTGGACAAATTCTCTCAATACTTTGGGAATGCTATCAGGAGAGGGGAACAGGGTCAACCAAAATGGATTTGTCAGCCACATGGGGCAAGCAGCCAAGTTAACCCCAGCTAGCTTCACCCAGAAGGGGGAATGGTCAGATAATAATCAAGGTTCATATGCTGAATCCATCACATAAGGTAGCATGTCATCACTGCCCAGACCCATGTCAATGCGGGAGAGGCCGCCATGTGTAGCTGAATAGCAAGAATAGCACTTATCCTCCCTATGTCTCTCCCATCACACGTCCCTCAGACCCAATTCAGAAAGCAGGGAGGCAAAAACATTTCTCACCTTTGTAGATGGCATGGTTCCCAGGACAATAGACATTCTATCCAAATCAGGATTGATGACATTATTATAATCTCCCAGGGCCAAAACAGGTACATTGGGATGGAGGGCTATGAATTGGGCTAATTTCTTCAGTGGGTCTGAGGAGAAGGGAGGAGGAACATATATAGATGCAATAATATACAGGGAATTGTTGACCTTACATAATAAAAAGATAACCCTGCCATCTCCGTCAATCTGCCACTGAAGGCACACAAAGGAAACACTATTATAAATCAGCACACTCACGCCTCTAGAGTAAGAGGAGTATGTAAAATGTAATTGGACTGGAAATTTGTGGTTACGCAGCAGATGGATAGAGTCTGGCTGTAAATGTGTCTCTTGGAGACATATTAAATGTGCATGTATCCTAGAAAAATATTTAAACATTGCACTACATTTGATTTTGTCACCCAACCCAGTATATTCCACGTGAGGAGCATTAACCCCTTGTCAGTTTTATCCACCATATTGATTGTTGTAAAAGGACGTAAGGATTCCAGGACATCACCCCTATCCATACATTTCAGCATTAAACAGCAGGTCCAACCTAGACAGAAAGAATAGTGACGCAATTGCAAGCATACCACAGCTACCAAGAGATCAACTGTAATGTCAATGCGCCATCTAGTGGAGGATTGAAAAACAGACCACACTGGACAGTAACAACATAGTCCCATCTGTGAAAATAGGAGGAGAAAAGAAAAAAACGGTTATAGTAGAAACATAGTCAAGATAACATTTATTGCATGTATGGGCCAACCGGGCCCTCCAGGACATAGCTCCCCCCTGTAGATAGGGGAGGAAGGGTCCTCTCAGGACAAGGGCTGGGTGGGCTCCATAGCAGCCTTGCCAGCAGGGAATTGATGTGGTTGAGGAAGTTCTATACCTCAGCCACTTAAACTGGCCAAACAGTGTTAACAGAACTAACCAGTAAAAAATAGTAATTTGGTAAGGAGGAGAACAAAACAGTCACACTTATCTTCACCTTATGGTTGTATATTAGTGTAGCACCTAAGTAGAATCAATGGTATCTCTCTTCCTAGGGTCGCAGTTGCACCAGGTTCCTTTCTTCTCTATAAAGCCAGTGCAGGGCTGCTGCAGGATTTTCAAAGAAGTGGGAGCTGCCATTAGCAAGAACTTTCAGCTTAGCCGGGTACAGCATAATATATTGAATATTGAGAGCCCAGAGTCTCTTTTTAATATCCAGGAATTTTAACCTTTGCTTTTGCACCTCTGCTGAGAAATCGGGGAACAGGGATATTTTAGCATTATCCACTTTGAGAGCAGCAGTTGATCTGGCCTTAGATAAAATAGCATCCCTATCTTTATAGTTCAGCAGGTGAAACAAAAAGGGCCGTGGAGGGGCCCCCTGTATTGAAGGTCTAGATGGCACTCGGTGGGCCCTCTCCACTGCGAACATGGGTGAAAAGGTATCCCGGTCAAACGTGTCAGATAGCCAGACCTCAATGAAGACTACTGGGTTTTTGCCCTCTGCTCTTTCAGGGATGCCCACAGCCCTTACATTATTCCTGTGTAGGTGGTTTTCCATGTCCTCCAGCCAAACTGCATTGGCAGAGGACACAGATTGCACATACCGGACATCTCTCTGCAGGGGCTGGCAGTCATCTTCCAGGAAGCTAATGCGGCCTTCCAAGGCTTTTGCATATCGAGCGAACCAACAAAATTTCCACTTTTATCCCCTTCATCTCCCCAGTTAAATCTGCAATGGATACATTGCAGGCAGTAACCTCTGTAAATATATCCCGGAGCTTGGGTTTGGGATCCATGCCTCCCTGCTGAGATGCCGCCCCCATATTGGAGGCCTGGGCCTGTGTACTCACATGTGAGGGAACTGTAGTGTCATCCAGCAGCCGGGGTACACCATCCAGGGAGCCCAGTGTATCCCCCAGCACATCCTCACCCTACCATCCAGCAGTACAGGTACTGGGGAGTTTTGCAGTTTTTGGCAAACGGGTGCTGGGCTGCTTTTTTAGCTGAGCGGGGAGGGAGGACACCATCATGGCCTAGGGTCTCCGGAGGAGCCTTGAGGCCTTTATCTCTCTTGGAAATGGTCTCTCCACAAGATTTGCAGCCTGAGGTAGCAGAGAGTCTGCAGTGTCAGAAAGTGTGTTTCTGGGGCACAGAGAGGGCAGGATGGTGGTGCTAGCAAAAGGATTACTCAGGATTCCCAGCAGAGCTAGCTCAGATGCGTCCTACTCCATGCCGTGTGTGGCCTCCCAATTCTTCTTCTTTCAGCTTTTTCAATTAAGCTTTGACAAAAAAAAACCTGGAAGCTGATCGGTTTCTATGCAGAGCTTCACCAGATTTTGCACGTTCCAGTTTTAGTAAATCAGCCCCTCTGGGAGATATTGGATGACTTGGTATAGTTCTTGTAGGATCAGGAGAAAATCCTAAAATATTAGTACTTTTTGCTGAATTTAGCCATGGATTTCCATAAGAGAAGAGGGAAACAAAATAAGGATAAAGTTATCACAGTTTGTAACCTGTGAGGATTAGTCCTACTGAACTGGAGTTATATGCAAACATTTCCAAGGTAAGGTATAATCCCAAAATCTGCTTACCTGCACCTACAATGAAGTTGTACTCTAGGTCAAAATTTTACAGATACTGCTGGTGTTAAAGCTCGGCAATTTGTTCAGTTTATGACTGTACTACAGTACATTTAAAAATAAAAGGAAACACATTATATTCTAGCATGGCGGCAAATCTAATATTATTATATCCCTTTACTGTGGTGAATATAATAAAATACAGAAATATGCTTTCATATTTACCACTTGAGAACAGTATGAAGCATGAGTGAGGGTATGCGTTGGTCCCCCCAACCGACAATCCCACAGAGAGGTCTAGGGACTATTATGGTACCAGTTCACTAATGAACTGGTACCGTGAAAGTCTTTAGACCTCTCTGTGGGGTTGTTGGTTGGGGGACCAACGCATACCCTCACTCATGCTTGATAATATAATCTATGGATGAGGCACCTTTGATACTCTGAGGTATTCTAGCAGTACTTGAAAACAGTAGGTGGTGGTTGCAAAACAAGTCATCTTACTACCACACTGACTTACTACAACCACTTCAGACCCGGAAGGATTTCCAGCTTTAGGACCGGAGCCCTTTTTGCGATTCGGCACTGCGTCGCTTTAACTGAAAATTGCGCGGTCGTGCGACGTTGTACCCAAACGAAATTTGCGTCCTTTTTTTCCCACAAATAGAGCTTTCTTTTGGTGGTATTTGATCACCGCTGCGTCATTTTTGATCGCCGCTATAAACAAAAGAAGAGCGACAATTTTGCAAAAAAACCCAAATTTCTTACTTTTTGCTAAAATTCAAATCCAAAAAAAATATAAAAAAACATTTTTTTTCATCGGTTTTGGCCGATCTATATTCTTCCTCATATTTGTGATAAAAAAAATCGCAATCGGCGTTTATTGATTGGTTTGTGCAAAAGTGGTCGCGTTTACGGATGATAAGAATACATTTTTGGGGTTTTTATTTTTTTTTATTTTTTACTATTAATGGCGGCGATCTGCGATTTTTAGCAGTACTGCGATATTTCAGTGGACATGTCGGACCATTTTGACACTTTTTTGGGACCATTGGCATTTATACAGCGATCAGTGCTATAAAAATGCACTGATTACTGTGTAAATGCCATTGGCAGTGAAGGGGTTAACCTGCAGGGAGCGCTCTAAGGGTTAACTGTGTTCCCTGGGCGTGTTCTAACTGTGGGGGGACTGTCCTAGCTGGGGAAGGGAAGTGGTCACAGCCTTCATGTACAGGAAGGCTGTGATCACAGCCCTTCCCCCTTCACAGAACGGAGGTCTGTGTTTACATACACGGACCTCCGTTCTTTCACTCCGGGGGGGGGGGCATCGCGGGTGGCCGGCAGAGATCGACTCCGCCGCACCCGCTCCCTGGCCCTCCCAGGACACAGTGAGTGCGCGGGCGCGCCTCCAGCGGCGCGCGCGCGCTCACTGTGCGCGATCTGGCGGCCGCCATCATATGACGGCGATTCGCCTTACAGAGCCACTTTGCCGCCGTCAAATGCCGATTGGCGGTCGGCAAGTGGTTAACTATCCTGTGAAAGGAACATATCCTCTCACTCTCTCCTACCAAAGATAGGGATCGTGCAGATTTTCAATCTTCAGGAGCAATAAATTACTTAGTGCTAGGCTTTCTTTTGAGAGAAAGTAATAGAAAACTTGCTCTGCAAGTGTGAAGTAGTGGTCGGCAAGAGGAACCACTGAGCTCTGTGCATAGCTAGGAACCAGACATTTCCAAAAGAGTACACACGATTAGTGTTGAGCGAACCCGGACTGTAAAGTTTGGGTCCGTACCGAACTTTTGGGTGTCCGGGACCCGGACCCGAACCCGGACTTTTCAAAAAAAGTCCGGGTTCGGGTCCGGGGTTCTGGTATTTTACTCCACGTGTTGAGAAGCTGCCAAGGGCAGCCAATCAACAAGTGTTTCACTGGTTTTCCCTAGAAGTGATCACAGCCATGCCTACTAATGGCATGGCTGTGATTGGCCAGTGCACCATGTGACCCAGCCTCTATGTGGGGCTGGAGTCACCGTGCTGCATGTCATATGCTCTCAGGATGGTTTAGGGAGAGGATGCTGCTGGCTCTGTTAGGGACAGATTGCAGAACATCTCATCCTGCATTACTGAGGACTTTCCAGATGATTGTAGAACAGTAGTATGGGTTCTC
Source organism: Glandirana rugosa (assembly GCA_018402905.1). Taxonomy (NCBI): domain Eukaryota; kingdom Metazoa; phylum Chordata; class Amphibia; order Anura; family Ranidae; genus Glandirana; species Glandirana rugosa. The sequence goes on from BLSH010007734.1 coordinate 889,906, forward strand.
CCTTTTTTAGTTAAAGTTTAACACACAGTTTCCAGATGATTGTAGAACAGTAGTATGGGTTCTCCCGGTTTTAGTTAAAGTTTAACACACAGTTTCCAGATGATTGTAGAACAGTGATATGGGTTCTCCCGGCTTATTTACACTTTTTTTCACACAGTTTGAAGATGATTTTAGAACAGTGATATGGCTTCTACCATTAATTAATACTTTTCAGACACAGTTTGAAGATGGTCCACATCCACCTCCATTTTTGATTTTTTTTAAAAAAAATGCTTTTAGTTATTTCCCTGTCCCCATTTCTTTGTAGGGCACTTGTCCCACCCTTAGCCCCATTTTCCTTCCTTTTGCAGACCTCTAGGACTTTCCAGGACTTTTTTACAGCCATTTTTGTGCCTAAAAGTTCGGGTCCCTATTGATTTCAATGGGGTTCGGGGTCCGGGACAAAGTTTGGGTTCTGTCCGGACCCGAACCCGGACTTTGTCCCGAAGTTCGGCCGAACCAGCAGAACCCAAACTTCCAGAAGTTCGCTCAACTCTACACACGATGCGACAGTCGTACGACCGAACAGACCAAATCGTATGTTGGCTGATGTATCTCGCGTACTGACATACACTAAGCAATCGTACAACCAAGCTGAACGTAGTGACATGTTACGAATGTATAAAGAGGAAGCTCAGGTGCATGTAATTGTGAAGTAGGAACGTAGGTTTACACGAACGAACACTTACGGGCGTTCCTGACTTCTGAGCATGTGTGTTTTGCGCAGTACAACTTGTTGGACCAACTTCTCTGTACACACGATACAACGGTTGTACGACCGCTTGTTGGTACAACCAAAGTTATCTAGTTTGCTCATCCAACTTCTGTTGTACGACTGTCGTACGTCGGCTGTTCTAATCACGCGTACTAACGGTCGAATGACCGTACAACGACTAACGGTCGTTCAACCATTTTCATATTACCATCGCACCGTCTGGCTTTTGTTTCTGTAGAGACTTCAAAGGATGATTTCCCCGCATAACAGCAGCATTAGATGGTTTGATTTTAGCAACAAACTCATAAGAACCTTTCCTTGTCCCAACTTTTTTATTTTGTTCCCTATTTCTGTGAAAACCTAAATCTAAGGTCCGGCTAAATATTAACCACTTCAATACAGGGCACTTATAGCCCCTTCCCGCCCAGACCAATTTTCAGCTTTCAGTGTTCTCACACTTTGAATGCTAATTACTCAGTAATGCAATGCTGTACCCAAACACATTTTTTATAATTTTTTCACACAAATATAGCTTTCTTTTGGTGGTATTTAATCACCACTTTTTATTTTTTGCGACATAAATGAAAAAAAAACGATTTAAAAAAAAACAAAAAAAAACACTTTTTTTAGTTTCTATGATAAAATTTTGCAAATAAGTCATTTTTGTTCATAAATGTGGCCCAAAATGTATGATGCTACATATCTTTGATAAAAATAACCCAAATAAGTGTATGTTTTTTGGTCTGTGTGAAAGTTATAGAGTCTACAAGCTATGGTGCCAATCATTGAAAATTGATCACACCTGATGCACTGACAGCTCTCACTTCTTGAGGCCTGATTCACACCTTTGCATTTTTTGTGCTTTTTGCATTTTGCAGATTTGCACTGCAGAATGTGTTCCATAGGAAACCATGTTAAATGGACTCCAGTGCAAATCTGCAAAATGCAAAAAGCACTAAAAATACATAGGGATGTATCAGGCCTTAGACCCTGAAAGGTCAGAAAAGTACAAATACCCCTCAAATGACCCCTTTTTGAAAAGTAGAGAGTCCAATGTATTTCGTAAGAGGCATGGCAAGTTTTTGAAGTTGTCATTTTTTCCCACAATTCTTGGGAAAATGAAGAAATTATTACTTTTTTTTTTTACACAAAATTGTCATAATAACAAGTAATTTCTCACACACAGCATATGCATACTTCCAATTACAAACCAAAATACATTCTGCTACTCCTCCCGAGTATGGCGATACCACATGTGTGTGACTTTCTCACAGCCTGGCCACATAGAGAGGCCCAACATGCAGGGAGCACCTACAGGCGTTCTAGGAGCCTAAATTACACATCTAATTTCCTAATGACCTATTACACTTTTGAAGGCCCTGGAGCACCAGGACAGTGGAATTACCCACAAAATGACCCCATTTTGCAAAGCAAACACCCCAACCTATACTCTATGAGGCATTATGAGTCTTTTGAACAGTGGCGGCTGGTGAAATTTTTGGATGGGGGGCGCCAGGCCCCGCCCTTCCTTTTGACCCCTCCCACTTCTAATAAGCCCCTCCCCTTATATAATCCACCCACTCCGTCCCCTGTATTCCACATATTGTGTCAGGAGTATACAGCTCAGCATCACAGGACACAGTATACAGCTCAACATCACAGGACACAGTATGCAGCTCAGCATCACAGGACACAGTATACAGCTCAGCATCACAGGACACAGTATACAGCTCAGCTTCACAGGACACAGTATACAGCTCAGCATCACAGGACACAGTATACAGCTCAGCATCACAGGACACAGTATACAGCTCAGTATCACAGGACACAGTATACAGCTCAGCATCACAGGACACAGTATAAAACTCAGCATCACAGGGCACAGTATACAGCTCAGCATCACAGGGCACAGTATACAGCTCAGCATGGACACAGTATACAGCTCAGCATTACAGGACACAGTATACAGCTCAGCATCACAGAACACAGTATACAGCTCAGCATCACAGGACACAGTATACAGCCCCAACATCACAGGGCACAGTATACAGCTCAGTATTACTGGACGCAGTATACAGCTCAGCATCACAGGACACAGTATACAGCTCAGCATCACAGGACACAGTATACAGCTCAGCATCACAGGACACAGTATA
>BLSH010007734.1:933195-970431 GCA_018402905.1 Glandirana rugosa
GTCGTAGACACGTCGACTCCGATGTCTCTTTCCCTGACTATGTAGATACAGGAGTCAGTGAAAGACGGCCCCCTTCTCCCCGGGACAGTCCATTCGACATACCCCGGGGATTGTCGGAGGGACTACGATTAGTATAAGTATACGGAAGTTATTTTTATGGTGTGACTGAGTAAGGAGAGACCTTTCGTCTCCGACATTGGGTCTGTTACATGTTAGCAAAAGACCTTCCACACACACGGAACCCGTCGCGCATAGGAAACTACAACTATACCATAAGATACACGATCGACGACAACACCGGGTTTACAAAAAACCCCTTATTACACCATTCACACTTGTCAAACACAAACATTATTCCCCAAAAAACATTTGGGCCACAACAGCAGCTAGCACATAGAATACCATATCAACATCAAAGGATACGCGCTGCCCAAGGCACACACACCTTCCAGAAAACGATTGTACATTGTCTGGGTTACAGCCTCTGCTTTCCAGAGAGGAATGAGTCAGTGTGGTATTTTTATTGAAGGCATATGAATATGATTAGCATCAGGGAGGCTGTTAGGGGCCCCATACAGCTTACCTGACAGGGCCCCTCTTCCCCCGGCAGAAAGTGACTGAGGACATAGATGTATCAGTCCCTTTCTCTGTAGCCTCAGCTGCACAGATGAATGGTTATTAAGCGATCTGAGGCTTCCTGCTCATTCACCAACTGAAGCATAGTAAACACAGTTCACTATGTTTCAGTGATGAATGAACACAGTAGTGATTGGTAACGATCGCTCACTGTGTTCATTCAGACATGGAAGAGGCCAGTAAATGACATATTTACCGACCCCTTCCTGTGTTCTCCATCCTGAAACATCCCCCTGTGTGCTCGCAGCAGCTACCTACAGGAGAGGAAAGAAGGGAAGCTGGCAGGGCCGCGGGGGAAAAGGGTACAGACATAGTGGGAGCATGTGCTAGAACCTATCCCCCTGCAGTGCAGCCAGAGGGAGAAAGAAGAGGAGAATCTGGCAGTGCTGCAAGAGGAGGCAGAAGGGGATTGGTGTCTGCAATAAGACAGTACAGCCGAACCTCCCGTACAGCAGGTGCCTGGGCACCCCTTTTGAACTGATTGGGCCCAGCCCAGTACAGGAGGGCTGGCAGTACTGCCTTATTAGGGGCCATGATCAGCATATTGTAAACAATTTCGTGAATTTGCATTTATGTTTATCAAAAAATCTGTCAGGCTTTGCCATCTTTGTCCAATTGGGGAGATTCTGCTTTAGTTCTTGATCAGTAAACACAGCAAGGATTGAGAGGAAATCTTTCCAATGTGGGGGAAATTGCCTTTGAGACAGCTGTCGACACAACAAGTGTCCTCATTCTTTCTTTTCCTGTTCTGGTGGCAACTAAAAACTTTAATTTGAACTCGAATTTTCCCATTACTTTAAGTCCCAGCACCAGGACACACAGAGTCATTTAAATAAGGTAGCTGTGCAAAGACTGAACATTTCTCAGAAGCACCTAGTGCAACTCCCAATAGCGAACACAGAATACCGACAATCCGCCTGCCCCGGGCAGTGACATCATTAGGGGCGGGGCCTCCAGATGACGTCAGCGGTCAATATAAGTCAACGCACAGTGCGGAGACATCAGTAGAAGAGAGGGAGAACAGAGGGAAGAGGACAGCGGAGAAGACCGGCAAAAGAGCAGAAGATGCCGCAAAAGAGCAGAAGACGCCACGGAGAGTGAAAAGAACTGGCAAAATAAAGAAGACCCCTCAGAAGAAAGAAGACCCTGCAAAAGAGCAGAAGAAAGAACACGCCGGAGAGGGGAGAAGACACCGGAGCTGATTTAGTAAAATACTTTAAAAACCTGTCTAGTGTGGTTTTTTTTTACACTTTTTTTTATGTGAATGGGTAGGGGTACAATGTACCCCATACTCATTCACATAGGGTGGGGGGCAGAATCTGGGGGCCCCATTTTTAAAGGGGGCCTCCACATTCCGATAAACCCTCCACCCGCAGACCCCGACAACCACTGGCAAGGGTGATCGGGAAGAGGCCCTTGTCCTAATCAAGGAGAAGGTGCTTTGGGGTGGGGGCACAGGGCCCCTTCTGCCCCAAAGCACCCATACTCCCCATGTTGAGTGCATATGGCCTGGTATGGTCCAGGAGGGGGGGCACTCGCTCGTCCTCAAACTCTTTCCTGGCCTGCCAGGCTGCATGCTCTAATAAGGGTCTGGTATGGGTTTTAAAGGGGAACCCCAATGCCAAAAAAAGGCGTAGGGTTTTTTGGCATTGAGGTTCCCCTTTAAAATCCATACCAGACTGAAAGGCCTTTTATGCTCTTGGATGGGGACCCCATGCCGTTTTTTTATTTCAAATTTGGCATGGAGTTCCCCTTCAAGATCCTCAGAGCACAAGTCGCATGCCAAAGTTGGATCAGTTAAGACAATGATCCGACTTTAATCCGACTTTAATGCTTTTCAATGGGCTAAAGTAGGATCAAAGTCGGGCTAAAGTAGGATCAAAGTCGGGCAAAAGTAGTACAGGAACCTTTTTCAAAGTCGGTGCGACTTTGAAATACACAAGTTGGACCAGTTAAGACGGCTCTCATAGGAAATCATTGTTTTTGTGACATAATGCGACTTGTTCTCCTAATGTCGGTCCGAGAATCGGCTTAGTGTAAACCCAGGCTTACTCAACATCCTGTTCTTTCTTGACAGAGGAGACAAACCTCCTACATCACAAAGGGTCACCTAAAGAGTTAACATGCCCAATATGGCAGATGGCCATAATTTGTCACAAACTGGCATTAATTCCTTGTTTATCAAGTTTGGAGCTTCACAAAATGCCCTTAAAGTGAATATGTGCTTTAAAAAATAATAAAATTAAAATTAAAAACTACTGACACCGGTGAGGGATCGGTGTCTACAATAAGACAGTGCAGCCGAACCTCCTGCACAGCAGGTGCCTGGGCCCCCCTTTTGAACTGATTGGGCCAGGGTCCAGTACAGGATGGCTGGCTGTACTGCCTTTGTTTCTGTCCATCTCAGCATTATGTAGCATTTTATTCACTGAATATTATGTGCAACCACACTGGAGCATTATATCAAATACATTGCCCACCACTGCTCTAGGTCCTTTTTTTTTTTTTACTATGATAAATTGGCTATGAAAATGCCATTGTTCTTTATGAACTAGAAAGTAATAGAAAATTAATAAATACCTGGAAAATACATACAACTTTACATTTAACTTTTACATCCCTCACTGACGAAGAATTACAAAGTTGGCTCATTTAATGAAGTTCCTGCATTATGTATGAGAAATTTCCAATTGCATTTGCCTATTTTTCTTTCATATGTTCTTAATTTACAATAACACTTGCATATAGTTAAGCAAACAGTGCATATGTTTTGTGTGGGCAGTCCTTGCATGGCCTACTGTAAGCCAATGACACTGATACCGTTGTGTTCTTCAAGAGTGAGTCATTTATTCTATATATTCAATATATTTATAGAAACTTTGTAATGACTAAAAATAAGAAGCTCGTCCACTGTAATGTATTAGATGCAGTTCAGTGAAAACCGTTGTTCTAAATCTGATTCCTTTAACGGCATAATCAATTTTATATATCAGATCAAACTAAGCAATTAATTTATTGCCTTGCCATGCCTTCTATATCTTCATAGAACTGCCAGTGACAGCTGATGGCATTGACTGAAGCCTCTGGGAATTAAGACCAAATGAAATGTGTTTTGTGTTGAGTCTAAAATATTGTTGCAATATGGGAAAACAGATAAACGAAATAAACAGGCCTGATGTAGACTGCGGATTTCAGATGCTGCTGGCACTGCTAAGACTACTGTTTCTACAAATGGTCCTGGCATCTGAAATCCCAAGACTCCAAAAGATACTTATGAATACTCATGGATAGTTTTAAACAAACACTCATACAAAAAAATTTAAAAAATATATATATTTTTTATTTTACAGTGCTTCAGTTACTTTTCAGTGCTATTTTTTATTCACTAAAAAAACTGACCCTGTAAAGGGAAAGTATAAAGGTTTAGGTCAATATTTTATATTTTTTATGTTTATAGTTTGATATTTTATATCTGTTTTTCTTTTGTTACAATTCATATAAATATTTTTTTTGTTGGTTCGTTTGTTTGTTTGTTTTTTTTACAAATTAATATTTAATACGTGATAAAGCAATGACAAATGATTCATTGGACATTGGGCTCAATTCACTAAAGCATATTGCTGACATCAGAATGTAAACAAAAAATGAGCCTGTATAAATTTTAAAAAACAGCGTAGGCCCCCCCAAGTGCCCTTTGGGTCTGACATTGATTTTGAGGGGCACGCCCCGCCAATTTTTTTTTCAAATGGCGTGGGGTCCCCCCAAAACCCATACCAGACCATTATCTGAGCATGCAGCCTGGCAGGCTAGACCCCTTTCTGAACCATACCAGGCCACATGCCTTCAACATGGGGGGGTGCTTTAAGGGGGACTCCCTCCCACCTTGTCCCCAGGTTTATGAGGACAAGGGCCTCTTCCCCACAACCTTGGCCAAGTAGATGTGGGGGTGCAGGGGGTGAATTATCGGAATCTTGAAGCTCAAGGTGTCCCCCAGATCCCAGCTATTTCCAGGTTGTTAAGGACACTGGCAGTTGCCAGATCCTTAACAACTATTATTCCATGGTTGTTAAGGATGCTGGTGGAGGCTAGTGCTAAAATACTGCATCACTTCAAGAAATATTGCTTGCAGTATGTTAGTAGCATTTTTTATTAACTTGTAAATAAAAGTTTGGAAAAACCCTATGAGATATTTTACCGCTGATCTTAAAGCGGTAAATACCGCTTAGTGAATTGACCCCACTATGGGTTTGTTTTAAAGCTGAAAGCACAGCGGGAGCTGTTTGACTCCAGGCTCTTTTCCTCTCTTAAAGTAGCTTAATAGGTGTCTCTAAGCAGGCAGGCAGGCAGGCATGAGCCACTGCTTTAACTCATTAAATAAATTGTGTGTAGCCAGGAGTCCAGCTGCACTTCTCTGGTATAGAGACATTGTGCTCATTAAGTGCTGTGGAGAATTTCCCACTAGTGTTAGCTTGTTAAATCAGATTGGATCTGTGCAAGAGTGATGCCTTGTGGGACTTATAGTGTGACAGAGGAAAAATGTAATCAGACTCTGTTGTGGATGGACTCCATTTCCCATTGGGCTTTGCTGCAGAGAGTGCTCTTGGGAGAAACAGTGCCTTGTGGGAGAACTTATTTAAGTCAAGGGTGGAGCTTGTTATGGCTTCTTTGGATGGCGTGAACGATCAGCAAGGACCCTGTGTGCTTTTACAGTGGGATCGCAGCCTGTGGCCTACTTCCAGTGATCCAGGAGGCTGAATTTTTAGTGTCCCAGTGAGCTGCGTTGCTACCGTGTTCCGGTGGGGGATCTGCAGAGCCAGCTTTCTGTCATCTGAGCCCATTTCAGAGCAGCAGCAGTCACAGCAGTAGCCGCATCGATCGATCAGGGAGGGCTGCAAGGAGTGCAGTGGAGGCCGTTTTTCCCCAGGAGCAAATAGCAAGTGTTTACCACTGGTTCTAGTGCCATCATCATCATCTGTGCAGCTGGATCATCTACTGCAGTAATTACTTGGTTTGGTGAGTGGGTCTAGGCCCATCCATAAGGGAACTTATTTTGTCCCTGCCGTCCTTCTCTAAAGGAATATCATAATTGCATTTTGGATTACAGTTAATAACTGCACTGGATTGCTGTTAGTTGTAAGTTTATCCCACAAGTCAGTGATCACTGGGAAGGTTGTTGAATTCAGTGAAGTTTAACCTCTTTTGTGCCTCATCTCAGCGATTAGAGGACACGGTGCCTTTAGGTACCTAACTTCCAATCAATATAAGCCATCAGAAGATTTACTGAACATTGCAATACAGGATTGCTACAACCACAGTTTCTCATCCCGTCCAGTTCCTAAGACTGAGGGCTGTTTGTTCGGTGCAATTACACCCCCCTAAGAACTCTCGGAATTAAAGCAGGAGGATTTAGATAGATCATTACTACTGTTTACTATAGTTGCATTAATATTAAGCTGAGCTGTTATTGAGTAGTACAGTTTTATCTGCATTTCATTGAGTGATACCGTTTTCGCTGCATTCCATTGAGTGGTATCAATTTACCCTGGGTTCACCCATTTTTTTACGAAACTCATTACTTTATATTGATTCACTGAAAACAATACATAGCTATATTGTCCACAAGTGAACGAACGGTAGTTGATTAAACTCAATTGGAGGAATTCTATTGTTGCACATATTACAATTGCTGGTGAGTAGCAGGGAGTGGTGAATACTGTTTAAGTGACTACCCCTTTTTAGAATTTATCAAATTTAATCTTTGTGTAAAGTTTTCTTTTTGAGTTTCTGATTCATCTAACATTGTTAATTGTTGCCTATTGAGTTGTGACCTTTTCCAAACGTCACCCTTTCATATAAAGTATGATATAAGTAAATACTTTAACATTTGGTGTGTTGTCCGTTACTACAAGAATGCTAACTTTAATGGAATCCTATATGAGTGAACCCAGAGTGTCTGGTTTGGTGGAGGACTCTCGGAGTGGGTAAGGCCAAGGGGGTATTGAAATTTTAAGCAACCCTCAAGGGGGCAGCGCTACATTTGGTTGCGCTAATGGGCCCTGTAAACAGGCCTTTGACAACAGAAAATAGGAAAACATTATAGATGCTCTTTAAGCACCATAGCAATGTCCATGGGTTAAATACTACAATGGTTTACTTGTTTGCTATATATACGTTTATCTATTTAATAATTTATTGGAGATTTTATTTCCGTTACTGTTCCAAAGACACATCAGGATTAGAGTTGAGCAGACACCTGGATGTTCGGGTTCTGCGGGATCGGCCGAACTTCGCGGAAACGTTCGGGTTCTGTACCGAACGTTACCCGAACTTGACCCCGGACCTCGAACCCCATTGAAGTCAATGGGGACCTGAACTTTTCGGCACAAAATGGCTGTAAAAAAGTCCTGGAAAGTGCTAGAGGGCTGCAAAAGGAAGAAAAATGGGAGATGTTATTAGATCTGCAATCTGTCCCTCAAAGCAGTAGTAATCTCTACCTAGTCCAGTATCAGATCGTTCTGTAATCAGATCGTTCTGTAATGCAGGATGAGAAGATCGTTCTGTAATCAGATTGTTCTGTAATGCAGGATGAGATGTTATTAGATCTGCAATCTGTCTCTCAAAGCAGTAGTAGTAATCTCTACCTAGTTATTAGATCTGCAATCTGTCCCTCACAGCAGTAGTAGTAATCTCTACCTAGTTATTAGATCTGCAATCTGTCCCTCACAATCTGTCCCTCACAGTGCCAGCAGCATCCTCTCCCTACACTAACCTAAAAGCATGTGACATGCAGCACTGTGACTCCAGCATCATATAGAGGCTGAGTCACATGATGCACTGGCCAATCACAGCCATGCCATTAGTAGGCATGGCTGTGATGGCTTCTAGGGAAAACCAGTGAAACGCTTGTTGATTGGCTGCCCTGCAGCTATTCAACATGCGTGATAAAATACCAGAACCCAAACCCAGACTTTTTCTCAAACGTTCAGGTTCGGGACACGGACGCCCGAAAGTTCGGTACGGACCCAAACTTTACAGTTCAGGTTCGCTCAACTCTAATCAGGATGTTAAAAGAAATCTCTCTAAGGCGAGGGACATCTTCTTTTTAACAGTTGTCACTGTAACATGTGTCCCCATCAGAAGACTTGCCTCTTTCTAGTTTTGATGACAGAGTTTTCCTCGTTTTCAGCTTTGGTGACAGTGGCAACCAGGACACACAGATAAGATGAATTTTCCCAGAGCAGGCAGAGAAAGAAAAAAGTCCTGACAGAGTTGATAACCATTTGCTTATCCAAAGCTAAAAATGGAAAGATATAAAAGGTACCATGAGAGAAACAGAACAGCAAATGTGCATGTAAGTAAGGAGACCTGTTGGAGCTGGTGAAGAACATGACAGTAGTATGGATAAAAACCCAAAAATTATCAACTGACAAGCAGTGTGGTACCAAGTCAGTAGGCAAATGCAGGACCAAGCAATTGAATGGGGTGAGAAAAAGGTGGATATCCAAGTAACAAGTCCATAGGTGAGTAGAGCGTGAAGAATTTAAGTCAGCAGCAGACAGGCAAAGAGGTGCAATAAATACAAGGAATATAATATAAATTGTATAGTGTCTTAGCAATTAGACTCTTGGTGAGTTAATATAAGTAATACACCTATGCTGCTTGACGGTATATGTCATAATTATGGCCTTTCTATTAAGAACCTCAGTAGAACTGTTCTATTTGCAGTAAATTTAATTTTCTTGTGTGATTATTGATTTCATTTACTCAAGTTTAATTGACCTGTTCTAATAAAATGTATTTTATGTGTACTAGATTACGAGAACTGGGAATTTTCCTTAATTCACAATTTGTCAGTTATTTTATTTTACCAAATATAACTGAATCACTTCCTTGTCTCATTTCAGTAAAATAAAAAAATCTGCATTGTAAGTTTATTTCATGCTTAGATAAATAGAATAAACGTTGTATTAATTATTTGTATAAGCTTTGCACCAGTTGCCTCCAACCTATGCCCCTCCGGCCACTGTAAAACCAAGAGATTGTGGCTCTGTCTTCCAAACATGCCCCTTGGAGTCAGCTGGTGGGGAATTATAGAACTGTTCTATGGCTTAACCACATTTTCCGCACGGCCGGGAAGTGGTTCAGTTATCCTGACTGGACGTCATTTGACGTGATTCAGGATAACAAGCTGGCGCACGCCTGTGGGGGCGCGCAGCCTGGCAATCGGTGGTGTGGTGTGTCTGACATACCGCATCTCCGATCTTGTTAAAGAGCCTCTGATGGAGGCTCTTTACAGAAGTTCTTTGGAAGAAAGAGACTCTGTGGACAGGTGTCTTTTATACACATGAGTTGTCGTTAGGAGCAACTTCTTAAATTGACAGGACTAATCTGTGTACCCCATGAGCACCTACTGTATTCAGTCTGTGGGAGCCAGAATTATTGTTGGCTGGTAGGGGATCAAATACTTATTTTACTCTCTGCACTGCAACTCAATTTTTAACATTTGTATCGTGTTTTTTCTGGATTTTTGATTGATATTCTGTCTCTATCATTCAACCACTTCAGCCTGGAAGATATGCCCCCTTAAAACGGAACTTCAGTCATTTTTTCATCTTTCCATCTATTGAATCCTCTGCCCTTGTTGTTTTAACTTTGGATAGTAAAACATTTTTTCTGCCAGTTAATATCTTATACAACCCACTTCCTGTTTCCTGTCTGGCTAGAGGCTTAACCAGCGATGGATCTTCATCACAGTTGTCTCACCATTTACCATCGGCTTAAAAGACCGGCAGGAGTTTCCATCCATCCTGTCGTTGATCCATCCCTCTCCTCTTCATGACGGTGATTGAGCGGCTTATACAGGAGCACGCCATACCATCGCAGCACTGCCTTCCATTGCAGGTCCCTGGGAGTAAAGGTACTGTGTAGTGTTTTTTTGGTCATCTAGCATTCCATTTTTGGGAGGATCTCACAGCTTCTTGGCATTAGTATTTTTATCTATTTTTTAATAAACGAATGTCTTGCTTGAATGTACTGACTTCTCCAGAGTTTGTTCTGTTATCATTTAATGACCCACTGCTCCCCACCCACAGGAGTTTCCATTCAGCGCTTTTTATTGTGGCTTTCTGTTGCTGTCGTGTACATTTACTGCTGCAGAGTGTAACGTGAATCGCCGTCTATGAATGCCGATTTGCGCAGGCGCGGCTAGGAGGCGAGCGTGCACCACCGGGGGCGCGGTCTTGTGCCCGCCGCGTGCTCCCTCACTGTGGCTGCGGGTCGGGCAGACTCGATGTCCGCCAGCAACCTGCAATCGCTTACTGCATGGGAGGAATGGGGAACCGCCGATGTAAACATGACGGCTCCCGTTCTGACAGGCGGCATTACAGAGAATGTATTCGGGATCAGTTAGATCTGTTATGCCCTGCCAGTCCAGCCCCCATACAGTTAGAATACAGCTAGGGAACAAAGTTAATCCCTTGATTGTCCCCTGCAGGTTAACCCCTTCCCTGCCAATGACATTTATACAGTAATCAGTGTTTTTTTTTAGATCTGATCACTGTATAAATGTCAATGGTCCCAAAAAAGTGTCAAAAATGGCCGACATATCTGCCGCAATATCGCAGTCCCGCTAAAAATCGCAGATTGCCGCCATTACTAGTAAAAAAAAAAATAATAAAAGTAAAAACGCCATTAATGAATTCCCATGGTTTGTAAACGTGGAAACTTTTGCGCAAACCAATCACTATACGCCGATTGCAATTTTTTTTTTTACCACAAATGAGGAAGTATATATATCAGCCAAAACTGATGAATAAATTCGTTTTTTTATATATTTGTTTGGATATGTATTTAGCAAAAAGTTAAAAATATTGTTTTTTCTTTCAAAATTGTCTCTCTTTTTTTGTTTATAGCGGCGATCAAAAGTGAGGCAGAGGTGATCAAATACCACTAAAAGAAAGCTCTATTTGTGGGAAAAAAGGACGCCAATTTCGTTTGGGTACAAAGTCACACGACCGCGCAATTGTCAGTTAAAGTGACGCAGTGCCGAATTACAAAAAGTGCTCTGGTCTTAAAGTGGGAAATCCTTCCGGGGCTGAAGTGGTTAATGATCAGGCCGTTTTTTGCAATACAGCACTGCGTCAATTTAACTGACAATTGCGCGGCCGTGCAACGTTGTACCCAAACAAAATTGATGTTCTTTTTTTCCCCACAAGTAGAGCTTTCTTTTGATGGTATTTGATCACCTCTGCAGTTTTTATTTTTTGAGCTATAAACAAAAAAAGAGCATCCATTTTGAAAAAAAAACAATATTTTTTACTTTTTGCTATAATAACAAAAAATTTCTTCATCAGTTTAGGCCAATATGTATTCGTCTAAATATTTTTGTTAAAAAAAAACACAATAAGCATATATTGATTGGTTTGCGCAAAAGTTATAGCATCTACAAAATAGTGGATATATGTACGGCATTTTTATTATTCATTTTTTTTTACTAGTAATGGCGGTGATCAGTGATTTTAGCAGGATTGCGATATTGCGGTGGACACATTGGATAATTTTGACACTTCTTTGGGACCACTGACATTTATACAGCGATTAAAGCTAAAAATAGCCACTGATTACTGTATAAATGGCACTAACCGCTATAGCCCTTAAAGTAGCCGGCGTACAGCTACGGCGATTTGCACAGGGGAGCCAACCTGCCGCCGTTATATGGTGGTGGCGGGTCGGCAAGAAGTTAAAATACACCTATGATAACAATTATAGACCTTTCATTTCTTTGTAAGTGGGCAATCTTACAAAATCTGCAGGGAATCAAATAATTATTTCCCCCACTGTATATATATATATATATATATATATATATATATATAAATATATATATATGTCTGGGGATAATGCCCTAAACCCTGTCCCTCCTATAGCCAGTCTAGCTTCTATGACAATAGCCGTAACTCCCGCTGTCTTATCTCAATTCCCCTGATTCCAAGAGTCAGCCCTCCCCCTTATGTGTGCCCTCTGGAATGCCTGCTCTGTCTCCCACAAACTTGCCTCCGTCAATTACATTTTCCTTTCCAACTTCCTCAGTTTCCTTGCTATTACCGAAACCTGGCTCCAGGAATCTGACACTGCCTCTCCATAGGCCCTCTGCCATGGTGGCCTCCTCTGGAGTCACTCACCCAGGTCCAGTGGACGAAAAGGAGGCAGAGTTGGACTTCTCCTCTCCCCAAAAAGCACCTTCCAGGTTCTTCCTACACCTCCCTCTCTTCCCTCTGTTCTTTTGAAGTGCACTGCATTTGCCTATTTTCTCCAGTTTGCTTGAGGGTTGTAGTCATTTACCGACCCCCCTGGCCCTGTGTCACGCTTTCTTGATGACTTCTCTGCATGGCTACCCTACCTCCTCTCCTCTGAAGTACCTGCCATCATCCTTGGAGACTTTTACATTACAGTCAATGCTAACACCTCAGCCACTTCCCAACTACTCAACTTAACCTCCTCCTTCAACCTAACACAATGGACACAAACCACCACTTACTCTAATGGCAACACTGTTGATCATGTATTCTCCCACCTCTGCACTCCCTGCAAGTTCTCTAACACCCCTTTTCCTCTCTTGGATCACAACCTCATCAGTTTCACACTCTCCCTGTCTCCTATCTCCCATGACGCCAACCTGCAAACAGTTACCCGCAGGAACCTTTGCCAACTCAACCCTTCCCTTTTTCATTCTGTTACTGACTGTCTTTATGATGAAATCACACCCCTGTCCTGCCCAGACAAAGCCACTTCTGTCTACAACCACATATTGCCATCCTCCCTGGACACACTTGCCCCCATCTCTACATGCAGAACCAGTCCTCGTCTGTTACAACCCTGGCAAACAGAAGACACCAGAAGTCTCAAGAAACGTAGCTGTGCTCTTGAGCGAGTGTGGCGTGAAACAAAATCCCTACAAGACTTCACCCTCTACAAATCTGCCCTCCTCAAATACAACTCCTGCCTCCATTCCGCTAAACAAATCTACTACACTACTCTCATCAAATCCCTCTCATCCAAGCCTCATCAACTCTTCTCTACCCTTAATTCCTTACTCTGCCCCCCACTGCCTCCACCCACCAACTTGCTCACTTCCCAGGAGATTGCCAATCACTTCAAAAACAAAATTGACACAATTCGTGATGAGATATCTTTGGTCCAGCTTCCCCCATTAACCAACACACTAAGTCCAATACCCCACTCAACACTTTCCTCCTCCAATCCTGTTAGCTCTGAGGAAGTTGTCCAACTCCTTTCCACAGCCCACTCCACCACCTGCCCCTTGGACCCTGTCCCCTCGCAACTTCTACAACCACCCTCCTGCTCTGTCCTAAACTCTCTAACCCACATCTTCAACCTCTCCCTCT
This sequence comes from Glandirana rugosa, assembly GCA_018402905.1. Lineage (NCBI taxonomy): Eukaryota > Metazoa > Chordata > Amphibia > Anura > Ranidae > Glandirana > Glandirana rugosa. The sequence continues at coordinate 946,236 of BLSH010007734.1, forward strand.
CTTCCAGCACCTTTCCCTCTCCACTCAAACATGCGCTAGTTACCCCCATACTTAAAAAACCCTCACTGGACCCCACCTGTTTGAATAACTTAAGACCCATTTCCCAGCTCCTGTTTGCCTCCAAGCTTCTTGAACACCTCATCCACAACCGTTTGAGTTGCTACCTCACTGGCAACAGCCTTCTTGATCCCCTACATTCCGCTTCCGCCCACAACACTCAACTGAAGCTGCCCTACTCAAACTCATCAATGACCTACTAACTGCTAAAACCAATGGCCAGTACTCCATACTCATACTCTTAGACCTCTCTGCTGCCTTTGACATACTTGACCACCCACTCCTCCTTAATAAACTCCACTCCCTTGGCCTCCGTGACTCTTCTCTTTCCTGGTTCTCCTCCTACCTATCTCAGCGCACCTTCAGTGTCACATACAACAACATCTCCTCCGCTCCTCTGTCTCTTTCTGTTGGGGTACCCCAAGGCTCTGTCCTTGGGCCCCTTCTATTGTCCCTCTATACCTCTTCCCTGGGCCAGCTGAAAACTTCCCATGGCTTCAATTACCACCTCTATGCTGATGACACCCAGATCTATCTCTCGACTCCTCAACTCTGCACCTCAATCTCACGCATCACAAACTTACTGAATGACATATCGGTATGGATGTCACGCCACTTCCTCAAACTCAATCTTTCTAAAACTGAGCTTGTAATATTTCCTCCTCCCCGGTCCCCTCCTCATGACTTTACCATTGAGATCAGTGGCACAACCATTGGTCCTTCCACGCATACCAGGGGGCTGGGCGTATTCCTAGACTCCGACCTCTCTTTCAGCCCCCACATCCAATCACTGGCTAAATCTTTCCATCTCAACCTCCGCAACATCTCAAAAATGTGCCCCTTCCTGACTAACGACACCACAAAACAACTTATTCACTCCTTGGTTATTTCCCGCCTTGATTACTGCAACTCCCTCCTCACTGGTCTACCGTTACACAGGCTATCTTCCCTTCAGTCTATCATGAATGCTGCTGCCAGACTTATACACCTTACTAATCAATCCACGACTGATGCCCTGCTCTGCCAATCCCTTCACTGGCTTCCACTACCCCACTGTATAAAATTCCAAATACTAACCACAACATACAAGGCCATCCATCACACTGCCCCCAGCTACATCACCAATCTCATCCCAGATATCACCCCAATCGTCCTCTCTGCTCCTCCCAAGACCTTCTTCTCTCTAGCTCCCTTGTTACCTCCTCCCATGCTCGCCTACAGGACTTCTCCAGAGCCTCTCCCATCCTCTGGAACTCCCTGCCCCAGAATGTCCAGTCAGCCCCCACCCTGTCCGCCTTTAGGCGATCCTTGAAAACTCACTTATTCAGGGCAGCCTACCCCACCTCCACCTAAGACCTGTGCTTGAGCCACCTCTATCAAATCATCCCCTGCAGCCATTACCTTTTGTACCACCTCCCCCTCCCTTAAGATTGTAAGCTCTATGAGCAGGGCCCTCATATGCCTTCTGTTTTGAACTGTATTGTAATTGTACTGTGTCCCTTCTTCATTGTAAAGCACTGCGCAAACTGTTGGCGCTATATAAATTCTGTATAATAATTATATATATATATTATATATATATATATATGCTCAATGGAAGTTGATATGGTTGATTGGGTGAAGGTGAAGCTGTGTTTACTTCATCCAATCATGTGCAAAAAAAAAAAACTAAACATTTTTTTTCATTCCCCTATACATGATTGGATATTCAAATTTAATGCAGCATCAATTTATTTACTTAGCAAAAGAACATTCATTTTGCAAACTGAACACTCTCTTCTCTAAGCGGAAAGTCTACTACATTAGTAAATCAGACCGCTGAAAACAGTATGCCATCTGTGAACATAATGGGGTTGATTTACTAAAGGCAAATAGGATGGTCACTTTGCAATGATTGCTGCACTTTGCAGGTAAATTTTCCCTATAGCTTAGTGAATGTAGTTAAAGTGATACTAAAGGCTCAGGTTTTATTTAATTTTAATACATTTTTATTGAGGTTATAAATAGAGTTGAGCGAAACCAAACTGTAAAGTTTGGGTTCGTACCGGACTTTAGGGTGTCCATGTCCCGAACCCGGACATTTGAGAAAAAGTCTGGGTTCGGGGTTTGGGTATTTTTTCCTGCCTGTTGAGTAGCTGCAGGGCAGCCAATCAACAAGCGTTTCACTTGTTTGCCCTTAGAAGCCATCACAGCCATGCCTACTAATGGCATGGCTGTGATTGGCCAGTGCATCATGTGACCCAGCCTCTATATAAGCTGGAGTCACGTAGTGCTGCATGTAACATCATCTCATACTAGTGTAGGGAGAGGATGCTGCTGCTGCTGTGAGGGACAGATTAGCTTTAGGAAATCTGTTAAAAACAGTGATTTATTGGTGGGTGGGTGCTAGAGGAGATTTTTGTTTGCTAGAGTACATTTTGTTTGCTAAGCAAAGTGCCTCATATAAAACCTAAGCAATTTTTCTGTTTGTTAGGTGGGCGTGTGCAGCCATTTTTGCAAGTGCAGTGCACTTGCAACTGCTTATTGTGTTCTGCTGCTTTAATTGTGTTCTGTTAGTTCAGTTGGCAACATTTTGGCATATTTAAATACTGCTTTTACATTGCAGTTAGACAAATAAAAATGTTTGTTTTTTGTGCAAAATATTACATTTGCGGCCAGCGGGGCATTTCTTGCACAAAATTAAAAAGTGCGTCTACATTGCTGGTTTAAAAAAATATATATATATTCTAAATACTACATTTACGGCCAGCAGTGCAAGAAATGAAACGTGCGTCTACATTGCTGGTTTTAAAAAAAAAATTCTAAATACTACATTTGCGGCCAGCGGTGCATTTCTTGCACAAAATTAAATAGTGCGTCGACATTGCTGGTTTAAAAAAAAAGAATAATAAATAGTGCTACATAGTACATTTGCACCTTGCTGTGCATTTCTTGCACAAAATTAAAAAGTGCGCCGACATTGCTGGTTTAAAAAAATATATAAATTAGTGCTACATAGTACATTTGCAATTTGCTGTGCATTTCTTGCACAAAATTAAAAAGTGCGTCTACATTGCTGGTTTAAAAAAAAAGAATAATAAATAGTGCTACATAGTATATTTGCACCTTGCTGTGCATTTCTTGCACAAAATTAAAAAGTGCGTCTACATTGCCGGTTTAAAAAATAATATAAATTTGTGCTAAATAGTACATTTGCGTCCAGAATGAGGAGAGCGTCAAATAAGGGACATGGTCGTGGTGCTGCTGGTGTTGGTGGTGTTGGTTAAGCTCCTGTTGCAAGGAGAGGACGTGGTCGATCTGTGCCAGCTACACGCACAAGTGAAACACCTTCCTCAGATGCGAGTAGCCGACAGAACCTTCAACGTTATATGGTAGGCCCGAATGCCGCTCAAAGAATGGTGAGGCCAGAACAAGTACAGGCGATAGTAGATTAGACCATGGTACATTTTATATGGAAAAAGTGAACCCGTGCTAGAACATCTCTGGGTTTGTCTGCAGATAGTGATCTTTTTTTTTTTTAATATGTCTCAATATTTTGGGGGCTACCCCAATTAGAAAAAAAAACAAACAAACAAAAAACAGTGTTGGCTACCTGCTCCTCCTCCACCGCCACTTCCACCTACACCGCCACGGTCACCGCCTCCTCAACCTCCTACTCCACATCCACCTCCTCCTCCTTTTTTTATTTTTTTTATGTGATTTTAAGTTATTTCCCCATCCACATTTGTTTGCAGGGCACTTGTCCTACTCTTACCCCCATTTTGCTTCCTTTTGCAGCCCTCTAGCCCTTTCCAGGACTTTTTTTAGAGCCATTTTAGTGCCCAAAAGTTTGGGTCACCATTGACTTCAATGGGGTTCGGGGTCAAGTTCGGGGCCGAACTCAAACGTTTTTGCGAAGTTCGGCCGAACCCGAACATCCAGGTGTCCGCTCAACTCTAGTTATAAAATATCAAATGAACATGATACAGACAGTGCACCAATTGGTGATTGAGTGTAACAAGGTTGTACACAATTAATAAAGAAAGAAATAAGTTGCAATGGTAGTCAAACACAACTCACGAGGTTGGCAAAATAAAGTAATGAAAAAAATGAGTTATACAGTCATTGTACAAGTCATTGGTAACAAAAATGCTAACAGTAAACTTTTAAACTGAAATAAGTTTGAGAGCGCTGGAATCGGTGGTACCATTCGTTCCATTTTTCCCAGGAGGATCTAACAGTTTGATATTTACCAGCAAATGACAATTCGTATGCAGCATGGGTCTGAATTAGTTGAATCACTTCATTAATTGTAGGTGTTTGGGCAGCCCTCCAATGTCTAACCAGTGATAGATGGTTGCTAGTAAAATGTGGATGATTAGGCCCTTTATTGTAGGTGACACATTGTCCAAACCTAAATAGAATTGTGCTGTATCAGGGGAGATAGAGATTAAAATCCCATAGATCTTATTAATTAATTGGAACGCTTATATCCAGAGGGATGGTAATTTTGGGCAAGACCACAGTATGTGGAAAAGTGTTTCTACATTACCGCAATTCCTCCATCATAAGGAAGATGAATGTGGTGAGAATTTGGATATCCCATATTAATAATATCTTTTGGGTTAGTTCCCACATATTAATATTATTAGTAGCTGAGTAGGTGGACCTAAGTGCAGCTTGCCACTGCTCTGGTGAAGGTGCTGATCTCATTTCATGTTCCCAGGCTATGATAGGTGATGTTTTGCTAAATTTAATTGTACTATTAGGTGTATTATACATTAAAGAAATGCCCTTGGTTTTAGAGTTAGGTGTAGTAAGCTATTGAGCAATTCACCATGGCAATGAGACAATGGGTGACTGAGTTGCTCATATGAAGTGTGATATCTGCAAATATGTGAAATAATCATCAGGCGATATTCCATATTCTAAGTGTAAGGCCATGAAGGATTTAGTAGCTGGACCTACCAGAAGGTCTCCCAGCAACCAGATCCCTTTGGTTTCCCATTGGCCACAGCTATATTAGGGACTGAATAGTCATTCTGGGTGAGTCTTCTAAAGGAATATGTTATAGTGATTTCCATGCTTGTATTGCGGCTCTAGAGGTGGGAGACCACCTTTTATCGCTGCCTTGGAGGAAGCGACTGGCCAACAGGTAGTGGTATAGGTTATTACCCAAAATTTGGTAACTCTTCAGTTGTAGCCATGGGCTGTGGTTAGGCTGAGGAAACCAGGCTTTCATTTGTGTTAATAGTTATGCCAGATAGTAGTCTCTGATCACTACATGCCCCATTCCACCTGCTCTCCTTATTGTTACCAACTTACTAAACACACATCTAGCCTTTTTGCCCCTCCATAGATACAGGTGATGGTCATATAATTAGAATATCATCAAAAAGTTGATTTATTTCACTAATTCCATTCAAAAAGTGAAACTTGTATATTATATTCATTCATTAAACACAGACTGATATATTCAAAATTGTATTTCTTTTAATTTTGATGATTATAACTAGAGTTGAGCGAACTTCTAGAAGTCCGGGTTCTGCTGGTTCGGCAGAACTTCGGGACAAAGTCCGGGTTCGGGTCCGGACAGAACCCGAACTTTGTCCCGGACCCCGAACCCCATTGAAATCAATGGAGACCCGGACTTTTAGGTACAAAAAGTGCTGTAAAATAGTCCTGGAAGGTCCTAGAGGTCTGCAAAAGGAAGGAAATGTGGGTAAGGGTGGGACAAGTGACCTACAAAGAAATGGGGACAGGGAAATAACTTTAAATATTTTTAAAAAAATAAAAACATAAAAAATGCAAAAATGGAGATCATCTTCAAAATGGGTCTGAAAAGTATTAATTAACATTAGAGGCCATAGAACTGTTCTAAAATCATCTTCAAACTGTGTCAAAAAAGTATAAATAAGCCGGGAGTACCCATATCACTGTTCTGCAAAATGTGTGTATCACTTTAAATCAAACCGTCAATCATTAAACATCTTTTATTCACACTTCTTTTTAAAATGTGTGTATCACTTTAAATGAAACCGTCAAACATTGCACATCTCCTCTGCACAATTATTTCAATTGTGTGTCTCACTTTAAATCAAACCGTATTTTAAACATAAAAGATGTTTAATGATTGACGGTTTGATTTAAAGTGATACACACATTTTGCAGAACAGTGATATGGGTACTCCGGGCTTTTTTTATACTTTTTGGACACAGTTTGAAGATGATTTTAGAACAGTTCTATGACCTCTAATGTTAATTAATACTTTTCAGACCCATTTTGAAGATGATCTCCATTTTTGCATTTTTATGTTTTTATTTTTTTAAAAATATTTAAAGTTATTTCCCTGTCCCCATTTCTTTGTAGGGCACTTGTCCCACCCTTACCCACATTTTCCTTCCTTTTGCAGACCTCTAGGACCTTCCTGGGCTTTTTTACAGCATTTTTAAGATTTTTCATTAATTACCAGAACACCGGACCCGAACCCGGACTTTTTTTGAAAAGTCCGGGTCCGGGTCCCGGACACCCCAAAGTTCGGTACGGACCCGAACTTTACAGTCCGGGTTCGCTCAACTCTAATTATAACTGACAACTAAGCAAAATCCCAAATTAAGTATCTCTGAAAATTAGAATATTAATTAAGACCAATACAAAGAAAGGATTTTTAGAAATCTTGGTCAAATGAAAAGTATGAGCATGTACAGCACTCAATACTTAATTGGGGCTCCTTTTGCCTGAATTACTGCAGCAATGCAGCGTGGCATGGAGTCGATCAGTCTGTGGCACTGCTCAGGTGTTATGAGAGCCTAGGTTGCTCTGATAGTGGCCTTCAGCTCTTCTGCATTGTTGGGTCTGGCATATCGCATCTTCCTCTTCACAATACCCCATAGATTTTCTATGGGGTTAAGGTCAGGCGAGTTTGTTGGCCAATTAAGAACAGGGATACCATGGTCCTTAAACCAGGTACTGGTAGCTTTGGCACTGTGTGTAGGTGCTAAGTCCTGTTGGAAAATGAAATCTGCATCTCCATAAAGTTGGTCAGCAGCAGGAAGCATGAAGTGCTCTACAACTTCCTTGTATACGGCTGCATTGACCTTGGACCTCAGAAAACACAGTGGACCAACACCAGCAGATGACATGGCATCCCAAACCATCGCTGACTGTGGAAACTTTACACTGAACCTCAAGCAATGTGGATTGTGTGCCTCTCCTCTCTTCCTCCAGACCCTGGGAACCTGATTTACAAAGGAAATGCAAAATTTACTTTCATCAGAGAACATAACTTTGAACCACTCAGCAGTAGTCCAGTCCTTTTTGTCTTTAGCCCAGGCAAGACGCTTCTGACGCTGTCTGTTGTTCAAGAGTGGCTTCACACAAGGAATGCGACAGCTGAAACCCATGTCTTCCATACATCTGTGCATAGTGGTTCTTGAAGCACTGACTCCAGCTGCAGTCCTCTCTTTGTGAATCTCCCCTACATTTTTGAATCGGTTTTGTTTCACAATCCTTTCCAGGGTGCGGTTATCCCTATTGCTTGTACACTTTTTTCTATCACATCTTTTCCTTCTCTTCGCCTCTCTATTAATATGCTTGGACACAGAGCTCTGTGAACAGTCAGCCTCTTTTGCAATGACCTTTTGTGTCTTGCCCTCCTTGTGCAAGGTGTCAATGGTCGTCTTTTGGACAACTGTCAAGTCAGCAGTCTTCCCCATGATTGTGTAGCCTACAGAACTAGACTGAGATACCATTTAAAGGCTTTTGCAGGTGTTTTGAGTTAATTAGCTGATCAGAGTGTGGCACCAGATGTCTTCAATATTGAACTTTTTCACAATATTCTAATTTTCTGAGATACTGAATTTGGGATTTTCCTTAGTCGTCAGTTATAATCATCAAAATTAAAAGAAATAAACATTTGAAATATATCAGTCTGTGTGTAATGAATAAATATAATATACAAGTTTCACTTTTTGAATGGAATTAGTGAAATAAATCAACTTTTTGATGATATTCTAATTATATGGCCAGCACCTGTATGTGTTGAGTAGAGATTGGGCATTTTTGAAAAAGCACCATTTTGAAGGCAGCCAATCTACCAGACCAGGCCAGCTCTGACTTAGCTAATTAATGCCATCTGGTTATCACACATAAGGGAAATGGCTCTGTAGTCTTAATTGTATGGATGCTGATATATTCAAGCTCAGTATATGTGATTTGGATTCGTTAACCTTGTAATAGCATATTCGGTTAACATTAGAGTCAAGTGTACCAAAGCCAGGGAGGTTTCCACATTAGTTAACATTAAAATTATGTCATCCATGAATTGGCTAATGACATGGCTAGAATCCTGAAATTGGAAGCCAGAAATTTGTGGGTGAGAGCGTATGTATGATGCCAGCGGTTTCATCAAAAGGTTAAAAATCAGCGGTGACAGGGGGCATCCCTGATGGCTACCATTAGAAATTGTAAATGGAGTAGAGAGCATCCCTGATGGATTCAAATATAACACCATGATAGCGGTATATATCGGACCCGTGAATCCAAAATCAGTCAACACATGAGCCAGGTAGTCCCAATGGACTCTATTGAATGCCTTCTCTGCATCCAAAGCGAGGAGCAGAGAAGGTGTTTATTGCATTTTTGCCAAGTGGATTATATTAGCCACTTGCCACCCATCCACCGTCAAATGATGGAGGGACGGTGCGGATGTCATTCTGGGTGGACGTCATATGATGGTGCACTGGAACAACCGCTCCTGCGCACCCATGGCGGCACACAGCGCAGCAATCAAGGCTGCACCGTGTTGCTAGGACATGGCATGGCCCCGATCTCTGTAGAGAGCCGCTAACGTGGTTCTTTAACCATGTGATCGGCTGTGTCCAATCACAGCTGGTCACATGTAAATACAGGAAGTGCCGGTAATCAGCTCTCATCACCTCACACTGTGGCGAGGAGAGCCGATCAGTGGAATCTCCTCACAGGGAACATCAGAACAGGTAATCAGGGCAGTGATCATCAGTTCCCTGATTACAAAAAAGAGCAATCAGTGCCCACCAGTGCCCGCAATCCATGCCCACCAGTGCCAGCAATCAGTGCCCACCAGTGCTAGCAATCAGTGCCCACCAGTGCCAGCAATCAGTGCCCATTAGTGATGCCAGTCAGTGCTGGCTTTCAGTGCCCTTGAGTGCTGACTATTAGTGCTGCCCACCAATGCCCATCAGTGTTGCCCATCAATGCTGCCCATCAGTGCCACCCATCAATGCCGCCCATCACTGTTCATCAGTGCTGCCTGTCTGTGCTTTCTATCAGTGCCCATCAGTGCCACATATCAGTACCCACCAGTGCCACCAATCAATGATGCCAACCAGTGCTCATCAGTGCCACATATCAGTGCCACCTATCAATGCCCATAAGTGCAGGATATTATTGCCTCCTCATCACTACCACCTAATCAGTGCCCATAAGTGCCACCTCATCAGTGCCCATCACTGCTGCCTCATCAGCGCACATCAGTGCAGCCTCATCAGCGCACATCAGTGAAGGAGAAAAACGGCTTATGTACAAAATTTACTGACAGAAACTAAGAAAAACTTTTTTTCTCAGTCTTTTTTTTTTTTTTTAGTAAAAAATAAAAAGCCCAGCAGTGATCAAATACCACCAAAAGAAAGCTCTATTTGTGGGAACAAAATTATAAAAATTTTGTTTAGGTATAGTGTTGCATGACCGTGCACATGTCATTCAAAGTGCAACAGCACTGAAAGCCGAAAAATGGCCTGGGCAAGAAGGGGGTGAAAGTGTCTTGTATTGAGGTGGTTAATTAGTCTGCGGGTAGCGTCGGTGGTTTGGCGTCCCTTACTGAATACAGATTGATCAGGGTGAATTAGAAGGGGTAGTATATCGATCAGATGTCGGGCAATTAGTTTAGCGTCAATTTTTAGGTCATTGTTCAAGAGGGAGATGGGCCAGAAATTTTGGGGTGAGATGGGGTCCTTCCCTGGCTTAGGTAGGGTTATTATCAAAGCTCTAAGCATTTCCATCAGGAAGGGGCGAAGAGGCAGTCACTGCATTATATATTTTAGCCATGTTAGGCAGAAATATGTGCTTAAACACGTTATAATACTCCCCTGTAAAACCATCAGGACCGGGTGATTTGTTGTTTGGTAGTGAGTGATTCTATGACCTGCTGAATCTCTGAGTGTGCAAAGGGAGAATTCAAGAAAGTTGGTCAGGAGACAGTTGGGGGAGTTTTACTTTTTGAAGAAATTCTTTGATTATGTATGTGTTTGGTTGGGCAGCATTGGGATCTTTGTTTAAATTATACAGTGAGCTGTAGTAATCATTAAAGGCATTAGCTATAACTTGGGGGTGATATAATTTATCTTTAGTGGATGGGTGGTGTAAAAAGGGATCTTAGTTTTCTGTCTCTGACCCTTCAGTTTAAATGCTAGTAATTTCCCAGCTCTATTTCCGTGGGCGTAAAAGTTTGCTTTCAATTTTCTATTTGCCTTTTCAAAATCAGCTAACAGAAGGGATTGTAGATCATGTCTTAAGTTAAACAATTTTTGGGAAAGGGCGTGTGACGGTTTATTCTTATTTTGGGTATCTATAATAGTGATCTCTTCAAGAAGATCAACTATTTGTTTCTGTCATTGGTAGTTGCTTGTTGTAGCATTTGGGAGTTGGCTCTCCAAATAGGGGTAGTTTGAAATGAAATAGAGTCCTAGATAGATAATAGAATTGAAGCATTGTCAGACCACGTGATGGAGTTTATGGATGTGGTGGTGACTTTTGCCAACAACCACTTGTCAAGCAGAAATATGTCTATGCGTGTATAGGAGCAATGAAGATTGGAAAAAAAAGTGAAATCTCTCTTATTTGTGTGGTAACATCGCCATGCGTTATAAAGGTCATGTTGGTGAATGTGACGTTAGAGAGATGGGCTGTTGCAGCAAGGAGAGGTTGTGAAGTCAATGGACGGGTCCGGGGTGATATTAAAGTCTCCACACTGGAGTAGTCTTTAATAACTTGTTGAAGAAGCGTGTTTGGTTTGTATTAGGAGCATACACATTTACTAGTGTGAATTTTGTAGAGTTAATGTCACAGATTAATATTAAATATCTGCCCTGGGGGTCTTTAATTTCCTTGTGGAGAGGGAAATTCACAGTGTCCTTTATGGCCGTCAAGACTCCCCCTCGTTTTGAATCTGCATTGGCTGAGAATACATGGCGGAAATTCCTATGTGTGCATTTAGGTGGTGATCTACTACAGAAATCAGGACATCACATTTAAAGCGCATAGCTTCTTGCCCAAGGGATTTACATTTTACTGGATAGTTGAGGCCATTTGAGTTGATAGACAAGAAAGTTAGCCCCATATTTGGTGGATAAGAGGTGGAGTGGTAAGCTATTGTTACTCACTGTGGAAGTTGGTTGACCCCTGGTGGTGGATTCCAGAAATTACCAGACCTCAGAGATTTCCAGCTCAAGTGACTGACTGTGAGAGAGATTTCAAGGAGATATACTTCTTCCATGAAAAGTGGCCGTACTCAGAAAAGATAAAACAAAAACAAAGCAAACAATCAAAAAAACAGTCAGATAACAAAGTCATCAATCGACAATTGAAGGTTGTTAGTACAAAAAGGGTATGTGACCCGTTGCAGCAACTGCTGCTCCAGCTGTATGGGGGCAGTGTAGTGAACTAAGTTTATCCTCCTCTGTACAGGGAGGTCTGATATTATGTCACTTGCACCTTACCAGGTTTAAGTATGTTTTCTTACGTTTTTATTTTTCATCGTTTTCCACTCTGGATCCATGTGATTGGCATTCCTAGAGAAGAAAGAGGGAGTAGATGTGTCTGGGAGTGTCTGCCTGGTTTTCAACAGAGAGAGGCCTTTATCCAAGGAGTCTATGACATAATCAGATCTGTCTTTCGTGACAATGATTTTCGTGGGGTAACCCCACTTGTAACTGATGTCATGGTTCCTTAGTGCTTTTGTGATCATATTGAGATTTTTTCTCTTTGTCTGTGTGTACTGGGACAGATCCGCATAGAACTGGAGCCCTATTGAGAAGGGATGTGGTCTCTCCTACGTATTGCAAACATGAGCTTCTCTTTAACGTGAAAGAAATGTAGACGTAAAATTATATCTCTAGGGGTTTGAGCTGTAAGGTAAGAAGGTTTTGGAAGGTGACGTATTCTGTCCACCCTGACATCCAAATTAGAAGCATCAGGGAGTATGTCTTTAAACATCAGAGTGACATAGGAGTACATGTCTGCTTGTGTTACTGATTCAGGGATTCCCCTTATTTTCAGGTTATTTCTTCTTGACCTGTCCTCGATGTCTGCTATCTTGGCCTTCACCCACTCCATTTCCTACTCTTGTTTCCACATCTTTTAGATCTTTGTTGAATATATGCATATATGACATCAAGTCTGCCTTAAGTGAGCTTCTCAATGACATCAACATGTGATAACAGTATCTAAAACTGGCTGATTGGAGGTTGGGAATTCCTCTATGGAGTCAGGCAGTTCCCTCATGTCTTCCCCAGAATCTGCATTGTAGCTCACCTCTTTGCTCTGCTTGTCCATCTTAAATCTGGATTTCTCAGGGCTCCCAGGTAGAGGTGCGGAGTTGCCTGAATAAGGGTTTTGTGGTGATCTGCTGGCTGGGGTGTGTGATCCCTGAGGAGAGGACAGTGGAGCCGTTCTGGAAGCCGGGTTGCAGGCCCGCCGGCACCATTTTGCTTGCTTCCACGCTGCTGCTGATGGAAGAATGCTGTACATTTTTGAAGCTTCCAAACCTCCTTCCACTTTCTGGACATGATCACAGGTGTTGTGGGTGTCCGGGTTGTGATCCACGGAAGTGGGATGTGAGGATATGTGCCCTGGAGGTTAGATTTGTGCCGATTAGTCCCCTGTGCTGCCAAAGCTTTTCTAACAGGCGTCCATTTTGCTCCGTGGCCAGCTCTGCCCTGTTTTATTTTATTTAAATAATAAACATGTTATACTTACCTGCTCTTTGCAATGGATGTGCACAGAGCAGCCCTGAATGTTCTCATCTTGGGTCCCCCACCGGTGCTTATATGTTATTGTCTCTTTGTAGATGAGTGCTGTAATATCTTCATAGGCCCTGACGAAGCAAAGTCTGTCAAAACGCGTAAGAATATGAGGACTTATGTTACCAGCATTCTTTTTTTGGTGAATATACACAACAATATATCAGGACTAGTATTGTTTTAATCATCACTATGAACATGGGATAAAATCCTTTTCATCTTTTTTATCAATACCTTTTTAATTCAACATTTTTTATTAAGCATATGAAATAAAGTATAGTAGTTCAATACATTTGATACAGAGCAGTGATACAAATGATACACAAGTGTAGATCCTCTGTATATAGTTACCAATAAATTGTATGATTTTACTATAAATTATTTACTCCTTGTGTTCCTGTACAGTCCGAGATCCTTTTTTGTTAGTTTTTCTAAATATACAGTACAGATAATGGCCATGAGTGGCACTTAAATAATAGATTTCATTTTAGAAAATCGGCATTGTAATAACAATACAAATATAGTTATTTTAGACAATCCAATATAAACTGATGTAGCAGCCTCTTATTTAGGCTGCTAAGTAAATTTAGATTTTGGCTTCTGCTGTAGCTAGAGAAGCAATGATTGTTTTATTGCTTCTCCCTGCCTCTAGAAGAAGTTTATAGGGTTTTGGAAGGGAGAATTTGCACCTAGTGGGTGGCTGGGAGAGCCGTTAAACAATGTGGAGCCCTGAGGAGATTGTCTTTCTCCCTCTTGAGGGAATGTATCAGTGAGCTGATTGGAGGAGGGGGCTGGTTGCCCCTGAGGTCCCTGGGACTGGATGCTGAGCTACTTACAAGCGGCTGCACCTATAGACTGATCCTGTTTTAGAGTTCCTTAAGTAGAGCCTCATATATGTTCTGCAAGCTACTTTGTGGTCCCCAGAAGTGAACTTACAGAGTGTTACAGTGTAGTCTATCTGTTCTGCAAGCTATTTCATAGTTCTCAGCCATGAACCTATAGACTGTTCCAATCTAACCTATCTGTTTTGTCAGCTACTTCATGTTCCCTAACTGTGAACTTATAGAGTGTTCGAGTCTAGTCTATCTGTTCTGCAAGCTACTTCATGGTCCCCAGCCATGAACCTATAGACTGTTCCTATATCCCCCATCTGTTCTGCAAACTACTTCATAGTCCCCAGCTGTGAAACTCTAAATTGTTCTAATCTAGCCTATTTGTCCTGCAAGCTACTTCATGGTCCTCAGCCATAAACCTAAAGACTGTTCCAATCTTGCTGCATTTGATTTTCAAAATATCTCTCGGTCCTCAGCTGTGAGTGAGAATAAACTGTGCTGCTGATATTTAGAGAATTATCTTCCATAGAATTGTGTCCAAGTGTTTTGCAGTATTCCACGATTACAATAAAATACAAAAAAAACCCTAGAGTGAACAATGAGCCAGAGTGAATGGACTGTTGCTGTGTGTCTGGTTGTGTCTACAATTTAAGGGGAAGGGACCCATTAGCCTAAGCGGCTCCTGCAGGGGTACCGCTACACTTGCTTGAAAAATCTCCTTTTATGTTGTGAGTGCTACCTGTCTGCTGGCCATCTCTTTCCGCAAATTCCTGGATTCCCTACATGCTATGCAGCTTCTCCTATGCTGTTTACGTTCAATATCCCATGGTTCCTTGCTGACTGAAAGCTGAGATTTCCTGTACTGGCTCCGTCTCCTGAAACTCCTCTGTGTAGTTCAGAAGGCAGGCTCTGTGAAATGTGTGACACAGCAGTGCCTACTCACAGGGCATAGTGAACATGTGTCATAGAATTCAAGGAAGTAAATGTGTCAGGATCTTCACAAAATAAGTTTACAAACTTCAGGATTGTTCAGATTAATAGGAGGAGGCTAGAAATAATTGAAATGCAATGTAAAAATGTATATACTGTATGATTTTACATCCTCACTGTGGATACACTTTAAAGTGTATTTAACATTTTAATGATTGGATTTAGTTCTACTGTAGCAAGTTAAAGAGTATGTGAGTTCTTAGTGACTGGATTTACATCTATGTTAAGAAGAACATTAAGAACTCCTTATCAAATAGGACCATTTACAAGTGCTTCTACAAACAAAAATCACAGAGGTAAAAAGTTTTCTACTTTATGCTGTAACTTTGTGTCTTGCCTTCAGGTCGCCTGTAAATCACTTTACTGTCAGGTTCTAGAGGATGTGTTTTTTTTTTTCCATTTTTCTTTTTATACTGGTCGACAAAAAAAAGGTCAGTGGATATGCTTCGAATCCAGGAAGTTTTTATAGACTGAGAATAAGTGTTGATATGATTTAAGAGAATTTTACATCAAAGACCAACGAAAACTACCCAGTTGCAGTAGAGAGGCTTGTCTTCCTTTACACCGTTGTACTTATATGTTGATATGCAAGGAGGTTTAACTTGGAGCCAATCTAATTAAAATATGGTAGCATTCGTTAGTGAGACGTAGAGGCTTATTAGATACATTCTCTGTGGCAGAGATGAATTTGTTATGCAGAAATATGAGACATATTCATTTTAAAGATGAAATTGCACACCATAGCCTTGGTTTATGAGCTTGTTAAAATGTTTGAATAAAAAGCATAAAAGTTAATAAAGAGTTTTGCAACTTAGCAGTATCCTTGATTTTCCAGCATATGTTAAGATAGAGGTAGGATCTGTCCTTCCACGACTTTAAAAATACTTTACTTATTTTGATCAACTGACATTTGGAACTACAAAGTAGATGATTACTAAAACAGTCACTATTGTACCGCACTGCTGACATTAAAAAGATCACTAAACTCAGTAAGTTTACTTAGCATTCATTACTGTAACATACTGCTGATATAAAAATGATCACGAAACTCAGTAAGTTTACTTTAGAAAAAATAAGCACCTACCTAGCAAATTATTACTCTAAGACACAACTATTAATTAAAATGTATTAAACAAAAACACTTTAT
The DNA here is from genome assembly GCA_018402905.1 of Glandirana rugosa. Taxonomy (NCBI): domain Eukaryota; kingdom Metazoa; phylum Chordata; class Amphibia; order Anura; family Ranidae; genus Glandirana; species Glandirana rugosa. Next base: position 962,298 of record BLSH010007734.1, read on the forward strand.
GTACTTTTATGTACCAGGCTAAAGAGAAGTCTATTGGAGCTGACAATACAATAAAGCTGTAATGTAAGTGTATTGGAGCTGACAATACAGTAAAGCTGTAATGTGAAATACTTGGCTCCCCTTATGTTAGTCTGCTATAGATGTAAAGCTTTCTGCATCCTATACAAGCAGCATGGTATATTTCATGGCATCCTGAGATGGACAGTGGACAGTAGATTCAGGTTCAAGTAGTTGAAAGGCACAGTACAAGTAAATAAAACATGTTTATGGAGGAGAAAAATTCTCAAGTAAGCATTAAAAATACCTGATTTAATTGTATATAGGACCTCCAATCAGACAACACAACCTCACTCATACAATGGAAAGCCCTTAAATGTTATGGAAAGAACATGAAGACTTTTCTAACAATTGGTAGACAAACATGGAAAACTTCTTACTAGAGATCTTGTGAAATCTATTCTTTGTGTTTACGACAGGCATTATAACATTCCAGAACATTACACAAATATAGACCCACGTCCCTCAAAGCTGACCTTTTATGATAGACGAAATTACATTTGTAATCACCTCTCTAACTGTAGGCAAAAACCCTGACCCAGATGAACTGACTCTCTGATTTTACAAATCATTCCAAGATTCCCTAATTTTCTTTTTACCTATTGTATTCAACAATTTTTTCTTACTCGCCAATTCCCAAATGAGGTTTGGAAGCTTAAATCACAATTTCATAAGCGGGGCAAAGATGCCACTGCAAGTGGAGGCTACAGACCCATCTTCCTCGCCAAAATACAGTATGTATAGATTATACCCAAGATCATACCAAACAGTCTTAAACACATCATCCCTAATCTATTCCATTTGGGCCAAGTAGATTTCAGCCAAGATGTTAGGCCTGAGATAAAACTATCATATCAAATGAACAACTCCAAACAAAGTCACATGTAACTTTATGGAGGCGACTTTACTCCGTATAGGTTTGGGACCTATACTTCTCCAGAAGTACTTGCACTATACTGTCACCCTTCAGCCAGAATTAGAACAAATGGCATGCTTTTGGTACCCTTCCAAACTAACAGACAGGGTTGTTCCTTTCCCCATTACTGTATATGTCCACCATAAAGGGTAAAGGGTTTTTTTTTCAGATTCATACTTACCTAGGTGGATGCAGCATCGGTCCCCTTGTTGGTGCCTCTACCCTGAGAACTGAGCAATCTAATACCATTGATCGCTCGTTTTCAGAGCTCCCCGAGCAGAGAGTTGTAGACTGTCAGTCACAGCTTTCTGCTCTTCCCCCTCCTCGCTCACTGAAGCGCTGGGCTGTGGAGGGGGCGGCCAGCTCAGGCTCTCAGAACCCTGCTGAGAGGCTAAGCCGGGTGTCAGTCCAGGCACCTGGTGGATCCAGACTTTATTATCGCGATGACACGGTGCCTGGACTGACTTCTGTGACATCAGCAGAAAGCGGACTTCAGCCTGCTCTCTACTGAAAATGGTCACAGGAGTGCAAAACGAACTGCACTCATGTGATCCATCGGAGAAGCACAGCCAAACGGGCTTTGGCTGGACTTCTCCTTTAAGGTTCGGTCCAAATTTAGGTCAAGCCTTGGCTGTTCAGCATTCAGACAAAAGTCCAAATGTGTATGTATTCAGCTGGTGGCAAATATCATGTATAATAGCACTTTTACTACCACAAGTATACATTACAATATCCTCATGTTAATAGTTGTTAAGTGATGTCACTGGCCCCATTCACTTATATGGCATGTTTTTTTTTTCTTAATCTAGCTCCCATTGACCTCAACAAGGTTCAGATTCCGCGCCAGAACTTTAGCCAATGTCTGCGAACCTGCCTCAAATCTAAACTCAGGTATAATCAGCTCAGCCCTACTTGTTAACCTTTCAATTTACCTATACCTGAAGTGCTGAAGGGAGGGGGAGGGTGAATCATCTGAGGGAACCCTCACCATTAAGCCCCCTGATATCCCACCCCCCCCCAAAAAATATATATATATTTTTCTTTTTTTTTCCCTTTCTCCCCTTATTATTCTTCTTTCCATTTTAGCCATCTCTTTTTATATGCACTTTCCTCCTAAAACTATATCCATGTTCAGGCTCAGTTCACACTAACCCGACTGCAAAATTGTGCGATTTTCAGTGCAACTTTGGAGTCCGACTTTGATACGACTTTCATATGACTTTTTACACTCTGTGGCATTGATGTCGTATCAAAGTTGAACCAAGGTAGTGCAGGAACCTTTTCTAAAGTTGGAAAGACTTGCATAGTATCAGTTAAGATGGCTCTCATAGGGAAACATTGAATTTTACATGACATCCGACTTGGGGTCTCACAAGTTGGATCTTATGTCGAATCAGTGTGAACCGAGCCTTAAACGTTAACCTATCATGGATCCAAATTTGTTACATTTTCTATTCACAGTTTTAAAATATGTTTCCATAGCTTTCCATAATACCAATTACTTATAATGAAAATTGAGACCAAAACGAAGTTGTTGCTTTTCTACATTGACTTCATGTAAATATACAACTGTAACAGATTCAAACCATCATATAGTTTATCGTAAGCCTATATAACATGTGTCATTTATCGTCAATATCTTGTAACACTACCATATGCAATTATACTGTTGTTCTGTATATTTTTTATTTTTTATACTAAAATAATTGATTTTCCTGTGCTTATACCTGCATTTTTTTTAATGCGTCTTTAAGTGACTTCTGAGGTCATTTCTGCCCTGCTATGTTATGGAGCCGAGTGAGCCGCTTCAGCCGCTCACTCGGCTCATGGACACTGGGGGGGACGGATCCGATCATCTCCGCCGCTGCCGGTGGGTCCGGTAAGCGGCGGAGATGATGGGAAAGCGACGGGAGGGCACCTCTCCCGCTGCTGATCAAAGTGATCTTGCGGCAAATCCGCCGCTAAGACCACTTTTATCAAAAACACAATCGCCTGCTGAAAAAAACAGTATCTGAATGGTGCATGTAGCTGCAGGCACCATGCAGATATCTCCACTCAAACCCAATGACGTCATATGACGCCCGTCGGTACGGAAGTGGTTAAGCTGCATGCGGTGTTACAGAACAATATACAGTATCTCAGAAAAGTGAGTACACCCCTCACATTTTTGTAGGTATTTTATTCTATCTTTTCATGTGACAACACTGAAGAAATGACACTTTGCTACAATGTAAAGTAGTGAGTGTACAGCTTGTATAACATGCTGTCCCCTCAAAATAACTCAACACACAGCCATTAATGTCTAAATCACTGGCAACAAAAGTGAGTACACCCCAAAGTGAAAATGTCCAAATATGGACCCAAAATGTCAATATTTTATGTGGCCACCATTATTTTCCAGCACTGCCTTAACCTTCTTGGGAATGTAGTTTACCAGAGCTTCACATGTTGCCACAGGAGTCCTCTTCCACTCCTCCATGACAACATCGCAGAGCTGGTGGATGTTATAGACCTTGCGCTTCTCCACCTTCTGTTCGAGGATGCCCCACAGATGCCCAATAGGGTTTAGGTCTGGAGACATGCTTGGCCAGTCCATCACCTTTACCCTCAGCTTCTTTAGCAAGGCAGTGGTCATGCTTGGGGTCGTCATCATGTTGAAATACTGCCCTGCGGCCCAGTCTCTGAAGGGAGAGGATCATGCTCTACTTTAGTATGTCACAGTACATGTTGGCATTCATGGTTCCCTCAATGAACTGTAGCTCCCAGTGCCTGCAGCACTCATGCAGCCCCAGACCATGACAATCCCACCACCATGCTTAACTGTAGGCAAGAATCACTTGTCTTTGTACTCCTTACCTGGTTGCCGTGACACACGCTTGACACCATCTGAACAAAATATGTTTATCTTGGTCTCATCAGACCACAGGACATGGTTCCAGTAATCCATGTCCTTAGTCTGCTTGTCTTCAGATTCAGTGAGCAGCATAGGGTCTGAGCACTGACAGGCTGACCCCCCAGCCCTTCAACCTCTGCAGCAATGCTGGCAGCCCTCATAGGTCTATTTCCCAAAGACAACCTCTGGATATGACGCTGAGCACGTGCACTCAACTTCTTTGGTCGACCATGGCGAGGCCTGTTCTGAGTGGAACCTGTCCTCTTAAACCACTGTATGGTCTTGGCCACTGTACCGCAGCTCAGTTTCAGGGTCTTGGCAATCTTCTTATAGCCTATGCCATCTTTATATAGAGCAACAATTCTTTTTTTTCAGATCCTCAGAGAGTTCTTTGTCATGAGGTGCCATGTTGAACTTCCAGTGACCAGTATGAGAGAGTGAGAGCAATAACACCAAATTTAACACACCTGCTCTCCATTCACACCTGAGACCTTGTAACACTAATGAGTCACATGACACCGGGGAGGGAAAATGGCTAAGTGGGCCCAATTTGTACATTTTCACATAGGGGTGTACTCACTTTTGTTGCCAGTGGTTTAGACATTAACCACTTCCGGACCGCCGTACGTCGTTTGACGGCGGCAGTTTTGAAGTGGAATACCGTTGTTATGGTAGCAGATAGCTACCATAACCCCGGTATCTGTTTTTTCAGCAGGCGATTCCCTGCAAGATAAAAGTGGTCTTAGTGGCGGATTCGCCGCGAGATCACTTTTATCAGCAGGGGGAGAGGTGCCCCCCCCTCCCGCCGCTTTCCAGTCATCTCCGTCGCTTACCGGACCCGCCGGCAGCGGCGGAGATGATCGCGTCCGTTCCCCCCAGTGTCTATGAGCTGAGTGAGCGGCTGAAGCCGTTCACCTGGCTCCATAACATGGTTGGGCAGAAGCGACGTCACAAGTCACTTCCGCCCAATGATCTTAAAGGGGACATTTTTTTTTTCCCCTTGCCATTTTTTTCAAATATTTTTTTTTTTTCTTTATGCATTTAAGTGTAAATATGAGATGTGAGGTCTTTTTGACCCCGGATCTCATATTTTGGAGGTCCTGGCATGCTTTTTTCTATTACAAGGAATGTTTACAATGTGATCAAAATTTTTTTTTAAAAAAAGAAAGTCGTAAAAATAAAAATTAAAAAGTAAAATAAATAATTAAAAAAAAATTTAAAGCGCACCGTCCCCGCGAGCTCGCGCGCAGAAGCGAACGCATACGTAAGTCCCGCCCACATATGAAAACGGTGTGCAAACCACACATGTGAGGTAACGCCACGATCGTTAGAGTGAGAGCAATAATTCTAGCCCTAGACCTCCTCTGTAACTCAAAAATGCTAACCTGTAGAATTTTTTAAACGTCGCCAATGGAGATTTTTATGTTGCAAAGTTTGTCGCCATTCCGCGAGCGGACGCAATTTTGAAGCATAACATGTTGGGTATCATTTTACTCGGCGTAACATTATCTTTCACAATATGGAAAAAAATTGACCTAACTTTACTGTTGTCTTATTTTTTAACTAAAAAAAATGATTTTTTTTCCAAAAAAAACGCGCTTGTAAGACCGCTCCACAAATACGGTGTGACAAAAAGTTTTGCAATGGCCGCCATTTTATTCTCTAGGGTGTTAGAAAAAAAAAATATATATATAATGTTTGGGGGTTCTAAGTAATTTTATAGCAAAAAAAACTGTTTTTAACTTGTAAACACCAAACTCCAAAAAGAGGCTCGGTCTTAAAGTGGTTAAGTTAAGTTATTTTGAGGGGACAGCAAATTTACACTGTTATACAAGCTGTACACTCACTACTTTACATTGTAGCAAAGTGTCATTTCTTCAGTGTTGTCACATGAAAAGATATAAAATATTTACAAAAATGTGAGGGGTGCACTCACTTTTGTGAGATACGGTAACTCTCCCTGACAGTGTCAGAGATGCAGTATTCAGGCCTCAACTGTTTTGACGTGAAATTAATATATTTCTTCTTTTTCACTGTTACATTATTGCTTGGTTTAAATAGAGCAGCAGCTTAATAAACTGATCAATTTCATCTTAGAAAAAAAAATTTGGGTAGTTTTGGCCGTGGCAACTGATCTTTATCAAGTTGTAAAAAGCCTGAATTAAGCGGTGGAAATGGAAGTCAAAACAGGTCAAAAAGCTGTAGGAAGGTTTACTCTAATTTATAAAAAAAGTTAAAGCCCCCAGCTTCATACCAGTTCTGCACTGAAAACTGACCCTTTCTGCTACAAAATACTGGCGACAAAATCCCAGCACCAGAATCTCTGGCCTCAATAATCCTACATAAACAAAAGTGAAAAAAAAAACACGCTTATCAACAAATTATTCCACAAAATAGATACTCAAAGCAAAAAAGGCAGCTATCACCTAGAAATGCACTCACCAACCTGTGCATTAAAAATGCATTAATAAATCTATTTATCTCCACAATAGTGCAGCGCTTCCCAACAATTCAAGTCAATGGTAATATATATTCATACATATTAAGCAACTCCAAGCAATATATCCTAGTGCAGAGATAAGCAATTAGCGGACCTCCAGTTGTTGCAAAACTACAAGTCCCATCATGCCTCTGCCTCTGGGTGTCATGCTTGTGGCTGTCAGAGTATTGCTATGCCTCATGGGACTTGTAGTTCTGCAACAGCTGGAGGTCCGCTAATTGCATATCCCTGTCCTAGTGCATGGTGGTATTTAATTATCATACATATTAATAAAATAAGAAATGGTGATCACAAAGTCCATATAATAAAAAAGTTCATAATATTATTGGAATGAGGGGTTTTGGGAGATTCTCAAGCATCTTCTCCTTCTGTAGGCTGGGTTCACACCTGTGAGAGTGAGTGAGAGTGAGTATAGGGTCCTGCTAGCATTTTTTTTGCATGGGTTTTGGAGTGTTTCCACTCATTGTGCTTAGGGCAGCCAATTCACTTGAATGGGCTGCCCTATGCACAACAAACACCAAAAGAAGCTCCAGAAACTTTTTTGGAGCAGAGCATGGCATGTCTTTTCACTGCAAATTTTTGGTACGTCTGTAGTGTGGTTACTGGACAACAGAACAGGTGGCAAACCCCTGAAAAACAGCCCTACACCATAATCCCCTCTCCACCAAATTTGGACCAGTGCACAAAGCAAGATCCATAAAGACATGGATGAGCGAGTTTGGGGTGGAGGGAACTTGACTTTCCTGACCTCAACCCGACAGAGCACCTTTGGGATGTATTAGAGCAGAGACTGTGAGCCAGGCCTTCTTGTCCAACATCAGAGGCTGACCTCACTTCTGGAAGAATGGTTAAACATTCCCATATACACACTCTAAACCTTGAAGCTGTTATAGCTGCAAAGGGTGAGCCAACACAATATTGAACCCTACGGACTAAGGCTGGGATGCCATTAAAGTTCATGTGCTTGTAAAGGCAGGTGTCCCAATATTTTTGACAATATAGTGTATATTTGTTTTTTCTTTTTCTCTCTGAAGGAGCCCCAAGTTAACCCTTTTTCACACAGCTTCAATTATAGACACCATCAACAGCTTCACATAAAAGCAGCTAGTCAATATTTAGCATTGCCAAAAATGAATACTTTAGTACCTCTCGCCTTTGTCCTTTGCAACAAAACACAGTGAAAAGAAAGAAAAAAACCCATACCCAGTGATGAAAAATTCTTCAGAGCGGACCTTGCCGACAGCAATAAAAACACACTGCTTTTAAATGCAGACTGAGTTCTTAGCTCTCACTTCAAAAATTCAATCAATCTTGTAATTTATTAATACTCGCAGTCTGCCTAATATCTAAGATATACGGTTGCCTTTTCTGCAGAGCTGGTATATTGTCACATCATTATTAAGCTGGAAAACCTTATGGGTACAATTATTTTCTACTGAAGAAAAAGCAGTGCTAAGCCTCGAGTAAGTGGATTAATATCGATTCCGTTAGCAGATTCATTCGGATTCACGGCTAGTAATTATAAAATGAGGGGTAAGCAGCTGTTTGGAATCTTGAAATGAGGATTTATACCTAAATCCTGTAAAGATCACAGGGACAAATAGGCATTAGATTGATTTTTGTAATGGATGATGACTACGTTTGAGCATTTCAAGTGTAATATGTAAAAAAGCTACTTGTTAGGTGGCGCTTTTACATGAATCATAATATCTGGATGCTCTCTGGTGATATAAATGCTAAGAATGCCATGTACGTGTAAATAGCGTGT
>BLSH010007734.1:972960-990482 GCA_018402905.1 Glandirana rugosa
ACCCCTAAGAAAGGAGAGGGGGAAAGAAAAACCGATTACCATGACAGGGTTCACTTCCCTTATGGTGGGTTGAAACCCACCCGGCAACGAGGACTTGGACTAGCCTGGACACTCTGAGGTTCAGTAGTCCTAGGGTGGAGGGGTAAAATAAAATGGGAAAAAACCAATGTCATATAATGTCGTGTGTGTCGCCGGCGAAGTAATACTTTACTTTTATAAAACAAAGCCGGTAGAACCTCGATAATAAGATGAAATTGGTGAACTGGTGACCCGTGAATTTGGGGGCAGTGTTGCATGACTGAGTAATTGTCATTCAAAGTGTGAGAGCACTGAAAGCTGAAAATTGGTCTGGTTGTTAAGGGGGTTTAAGTGCCCAGTGGTCAAGTGGTTAAAGTAGAATAATAGCTCCAAGATGGCCGAAACAAAATATTTTCATTTCATAATGAAGCGGCCGCTGTGTGTGCTGTAATATACTGTAACCAAAAAAGGGTAAAATAAAATGGGGAGGTGGGATCCTGATGACTTGGAGTCTCACAGGTCCGATCAGGTTCAGGAGCAACGGCCCACCCAAAGTTGGGTGGTATTCCCTTCACTTGGGACAGTACCATTAGCCAAAAAGAAAGGGGGAGAGGAAAGAATCCCCAAAAGGTAATCTTTAACTTAAAAGAGGAAGGGGGAACAGCCTGCGGGTTTCTCCTTATTTAACCTCTTCAGATCTGCACCATAGCTGAATGACGGCTACAGCGCGGATCCCATTTGCCAGGACGACGTCTATAGACGTCCTCACCTTTGCGCGCTCCCCTGGTGCACTGGCACTCGGCAGCGGCACACTCTCGCGCCCACCGTACGCTGAGGGAGGCGGGCCCGTGGGTTGGGCAGACTCGATATCCGCTTGTGACCCGCGATCTGCTGTCACAGCGGCAGAACGGGGAACCGCCGATGTAAACATGGCGGTTCTCCGTTCTGTGACAGGGGACATACCAGATCTACTGATCCCTGTCACTGGGATCAGTGAGATCTGTTATGTCCCGGCCAGCCCAGCCCCCTCACAGTTAGAACACATGCAGGGAACACAGTTAACCCCTTCACTGCCCCCTTAGTGACAACCCCTTCCCTGCCAATGACATTTATGCAGTAATCAGTGGACATTTACATTTCTGATCGCTGTATAAATGTCATTGGTCACAAAAGTGTCAAAAATGTCCGACATGTCCACTGCAATATCGCAGTCCCGATAAAAATCGCAGATCGCCGATTACTAGTAAAAAAAAATAATAATAAAAACGTCATAAAACAATTCCCATAGTTTGTACACACCATAACTTTTGCGCAAACCAATTAATATACGCTGACTGCGATTTTTTTTACCAAAAATATGTAGAAGAACATATATTGGCCAAACCTGTTGAATTTTTTTTTTTTTTATATTTTTTTTTGGATATTTATTATAGGAAAAAGTAAAAAATATTGTTTTTTTTTCAAACTCATCGCTCTTTTTTGTTTATAGTGGTGATCAGAAAGGACGCAGAGGTTATCAAATGCCACCAAAAGAAAGCTCCATTTGTGGGGAAAAAAAGGACGCAATTTTGTTTGGGTACAACATTGCACGACCGCACAATTGTCATTAAATATGCGACAGCGCTGAAAGCCGAAAATTGGTCTGGGCAGGAGGGGGGTTTAAGTGCCCAGTAAGCAAGTGGTTAAACGTTATTCAAAAAATACATGAAAAGGCATAAACAGGTAATTGCACAATAGTACTAAAAAAATGACAACGTTGTCAGATTAAAAACACATGCCCGGGGTCTCAGCCATGCTTATGCATCCATGCTTCAAAATTCAAGGTGGGCCCCAAAAACAACAATATGACAGTGTGGGGTAGTAATTAGGGCTGAGAGGATCCTGGGAAACCTCTAAGACACACAGCATCTAAAGTATATAAAAAGGTATCTAATAGTATATATAACGTGAATATAATCACATAGTAATGTGTGCTTAAGAGGTCAATTTCAACGTTGCAGTGATATCCTTATGTTCAGACAGAATGATCTTTCTATAGGGTAGAAGGATAGTTATGGTTGTGTAATAAAAACAATAGCCAAGCTCAAATTAATGAAAACAAGCTCAAGTACAGCTCAGGTAGTCACATTAAGCAGGTGGCATAAATAGTCTGGCCAAGGAATATGAATGAATGTCATATGACCCTTGCATATATAATGTAATAAAACCAAATGTTGGCACTGTGGCACCATTCACACTGGTTATTTTCACCCCAACTGGGGAGACTCATGGTTACAGGTGCTGTAGTGATGTCTTTCCGGGGTGCATTAAGTTGACATGCCAATGCTGCTCCGTGCTGTGCCTGTAATATGCTGTACTGTAGCAGCATTAGCTACATAAAGTAAGTAGTGCTGTGTTTCAGGAGCAGTACAGCCAACTTCCTTTTTGCTGCCGAAAATTAAAGTTGGGATAGGAGCTTCTACATCATTCATCACCAAACAGCAATCATTTGGTAGGCAGGGGATTATGGTCCCGGTTGTTTTTCATGGGTTAGGCTTGACCCCTTAGTTCCAGTGAAGGGAATTCTTAAGGCGTCAGCATACCAAGACATTTTGGACAATTTCATGCTCCCAATTTTGTGGGAATGGCCCCTTCCTGTTCCAACATGACTGTGCACCAGTGCACAAAGCAAGGTGCATAAAGACATGGATGAGTGAGTTTGGGGTGGAGGAACTTGACCAGCCTGCACAGAGTCCTGACCCCAACCCGATAGAACACCTATGGGATGAATTGCAAGCCAGGCCTTCTCTTCCAATATCAATGTCTGACCTCACAAATGTGCTTCTGGGAGAATGGTCAAAAATTCCCATAGACACACTCCTAAACCTTGTGGACAGCCTTCCCAGAAGAGTTGAAGCTGTTATAGCTGCAAAGGGTTGGCCAACTCAATATGTTATTTAGCACAGCTGGCATGTTGTATTGTTCTAATAGATAGTGATGGGACATATGGACAAACCATTCTCACTTTGCTTAGCATTGCTTTGTTTTTACATTACATAATCATTTGCACGAGCCAAATCTGGCCTTATAGCAACTGCATTAGCTCACTATATATGCAGTTACAACACATATATATTTACAAAGCTGAATTGCTCAGAACATTTTTATGGCAAGAGCAGGTCTCACAATTCATTCAGATTTGTGGTTTAATTATCCTGAAATGTGTGCATCTATCCAGAACCTGCTAATCCATCAGTGCAGATCTGCAGTGTGATCTTCTGTTCTAGACATGCATATGCTGCATAGGGAATGCATCACTACTGCATTATATGCTATTTTTAGGGTATTAATTTATTTACCGGTTGTTATATTAAACCTATCAAGTATTGCATACCTGTTTTATACTAATATGTTAGAGCAATTGATCTTAAAATGTGGACAATGTTAGAGTCAGGCCAGATTTTATCAGGTTGGATATCCCAAGCTAAATCCAGATTTCAGTTTTATCCGTGACAGTTCAGTTTCCCAAACCACTGTGGTTGCTTTTACGTTACATCTGCTTCTGCTGTTGTCTGAGCATCTGTAGCTTGACTGCCAATGCCACCATGTCTCACCAATCTATCTTAATATCTCTGATATAATTTTTGAAAGGCTTCCAGGGCTCCTGCTAGTTTTTCTGATTTCCTCAGACTGCATGCCTTTCCATTTTGTTGACCCATCATCTTGTTAGGCCGTGCTGCCAAGAGCTCTCCACATTACACTCATCGCAAGGGTTAAATGTTCAAGGGGAAAGGAAAATTCAACAATATTAACCCTATTCCTTGCTCCTACGGGCTTCCTACCTGCCACACAGCTGGCCCCATAAGGCTGCTCTCCTTTCTCACTCGTCATGATGTCTCTGATGTCATTATGTACAGGTATGTGAGGACATTGAGGGGCAGCCCACATACTTGTGGACAGGTTGATTGTCCTTTTAGAAATGCCACTAGTGATGTTGGTGGGTGAAGTCTGTGCCCTTTTTTATCAGCTGTGGGTGGGATTCTGGGAAAAAGGGTTCATTAGAACAGGTCATCCCTGACCAACTTCAAGTAGGTCTGTGAACTGTGTCAGAGAGAAAGCACCTTAGGGGCTGAACTGTCTAAAGGCCTAAGGTGGGAATCTATGTCAGTGGGACTCACAAGGGAGAAGGCAGAAGGATATTGCATGCCTCCCAACATTCTGAGATGGGAATGTGGGACACCTATTAGCAAAAGTATGTAGGCATAGGGCACACAACCTGCACACCCCCCTTAAAGGAGAATTGTACAAAAAAAGATTGGTTAAACCCACAAGTGTGTTTTGCCACTACTATTCCTTTATATTGGCTCTTGGAATTTACAAATGCAGCAGTTTAGAAATTGGATGAACGGTTTAGCGCTGGGAAACACTTTTTGATAAAAAGTGCATTTTATATACAACTATATAGACCAGAGGACAAATGAGGAGGAAAGAGGGACTTTGTTCCAAATTAAGGACAATCCCTCAAAATCAGGGACAGTTGGGAGCTATGATATTGTTTAACCCTGACCTAAATCTTGCAGGTCTGTAGACTGGAGCGTGGAGGCCTTCTGGGCCTGGGTACAGCAGTAATACCCAAGGAAGGACCCATGGCTGCGGAACTCAGGAATAAGTGCTTGGGAAGGTAGTTGCTGTTCAGTAAGATGTACTTCTACAACTATTGTGCTATGCATTGTAAGGACTAATGGAACTGTGTTATGCACTCTACAGAAGAAGACATTTCACTATGCCAGTGAGTTATGCAAGTTGTTTTACAGGAACTTGAATGGGGGTAGGGAGCATGGGATACCCCTGGTGAACTGCAAATGAAACAACTTGAGAACTTCTGACTGTGGTTAACAAACTGCTGACTGCACTAATGGTTGTTCTTCTCACACTACTGGCTGCATTTGATTGTCTCACAAGATTCCAAATACTGGTAGTGACTTGTACTCCCTAAGGAGGTTAAAAGATACACTTTGTCACTTCATAGGGGTATAGGGGTCATTAACCCATTTAGCCACAGGATCACTGGTTGCCTCCTGTCGATATCCACAGGCTCTTTCTAGTAAGGAAGATGTAGACTCATACCTCCTGTCATGTACCTGGTCGGAGGCCGAAGTGCTGAGAGGGCTTCCTTGGGGCTGAGTGCAGGGCACCCCTAAAGATGGTGACAGGGAGTGCTGTGCCCCAGGAAGCAGGGGTTGCCCACTTCAATAGGCTGAGTGATGAGATGTCTGCTGAATTGCGGCTGAACGAGCAGGATGCACTGCTGGGCAGGGGTTCCTCAGATATACCAGATGAGACTTGATCTAAGGAAGAGCCAGAAGCAGGGTCAGGAGCCAAGCCAGTAGTCATACACAGAATATCAGCCAAGGGTAAGGCAGCAAGCAAGGTCAGGAGTAAGCCGGGGTCATACACTGATAATCAGACAGCAGAGGAGTCCAGAAGAGCAAGCCAGCAGTCATACACAGGTACAGCAGACAGTAGCAGAGTCAATGGAACAAGCTGAGGGTCAAAGCCAGGAATGGAGATAAGACAGGTCAAAGGCAAGCCGGGTCATTAACAGGAAATCCAATAATGTCAAGAACAGGAACACACGGGGGAGCTAAAAGAGCAAACTAGTGGCTGATGCTGCTGGCTTAAAATATGCCACTGGGAGCCAAAATCTGTCACGCATTGTGTGCGCACTGGTGCATGAATCTTCATGACCATCGTACCCGCGTGCACATGCTTATTATCATTGGAAAATTTCTATGTGCCTATCTGTGATTTTGCTGGGCATTAGCAGATGTGCCAGTTCTTCTGTGGACTTCCTCCTTTCCCAGCTCAATCCCCGGACAATGGATCTTTGGTAGGTTCCCAGCTAAGCCTAGCTGGGAACTTGATGTCTTCACCCTGGTGTCTCAGCTCTCCTGTCCCAGGGGCAGAAACACTTTTTTACGGACATCTGTGGACTAGCGTTTTTAGGATGGTGTGGACACTGAGCACATAGCACTTATATCATATTTTACTTTGCATAATGTCTATGTTTTTTATGGAGTAATATGTTTTTTATGGAGTAAGAATTATTTTAAGAGGAAGGTTTACAGTGGACACCTGACACTCTTACACTTTCACTGCAGTTTTTACACAACCCTCAAATGTGTGATACATTGTTCACCAAGGTCAGGCACATGCAATTTGGCACATTAGTTGGGATTTGTATGGAGTAATTAACTTTAATAGAGGCCTTGGCATTGGACACCCACACGTCACTGCAATTTCTACACAATTTTTTATTTTTTTGATACATTGTTCACCACGGACATCTGAGTGGTTATTGAATCTGTATACATGGGGGAACTCTTCTCCCTGGGCATAGTTGGTCTGGTCATATATTGTTTATTTTGTTTATACAAACCCTTAGTACTTTATCAGAGACAGCGCCATTCCTGTTTTCATTTACATATTTACCCTTCCCTCTTAAGACGGAGTCCCTGGAAGGCACCAGTCCCACATTTTAGATCATTTATCCTAGCGTGGGAATATATCCATTTTCTTTTACCATTGTGAATAATACCCACCAGATCTGATTCCTGTGAAAGCTCTACAAAAAAAAAAAAAAACCCTGCCATTGATTCCCTCCCAAATAACAAATCCCCAGGCTCAGGTGTCTTCACTGGGGAATACTACAAACACTTTAAATGTACATTACTAACCCCACTGTGTTATTTAATGCTGCTGCGTCCTCATCTTCCTTTAACACAGAAATGTTAAAAGCTTTAATAGTACCCTTACCAAAGCCGGGGAAGGATCCTACAACCCCATAAAATTTTCGTCTGATATCCCTTTTAAATCAAGACATAAAATGATATGCCAAAGTACTAGCTAATTGCCTGGTAGACCTTTTACCAAATCTTATAAACCCAGATCAATCAGGATTTATGATGGGTCATGATGCATGATTAATATACTCCATTACGTAGAAAAATCACAGATGCCTTCTCTGCTCCTATCTCTGGATGCAGAGAAGGCGTTTGATAGAGTTTGCTGGTCTTACCTTCACATGACCCTTCAGAAATTCAGCTTTCAGGGCCGCATACTCTTTGCCATCATGGCTCTATACTCCTGTCCATCAGCTCAGCTCTATTATGTTATCTAAGCTGTTTTGCATCTCAAATGGCATAGGCAGGGGTGCCCGCTATTCCCACATATTTTCAATTTAGCTATGGAGCCACTGGCGGAGAGTGTGCGATCTAACCTAGAAGTTTTGGGCATCAAGATTGGATGAAAGGAGCACAAAATAAATGTATTCACTGATGACATCATTCCCATGTTATCTAACCCGGCATCCTCCCTGGCTTCGGTACAACAAGTATTATCTGAATACAGTAGAATTTCTTGTTACAAAGCTAATGTAACAAAGTCATCTATCCTTGACCTAAATCTATCCCCGTTACTTAAGTCCTCCTTATTAGAGGAGCAAACCCAGACTGTAAAGTTCGGGTCCGTACCGAACTTTGGGGTGTCTGGGACCCGGACCCGAACCCGGACTTTTCAAAAAAAGTCTGGGTTCGGGTCCAGGGTTCTGGTATTTTATTCCACATGTAGAACAGCTGCCAAGGGCAGCCAATCAACAAGTGTTTCACTGGTTTTCCCTAGAAGCCATCACAGCCATGCCTACTAATGGCATGGCTGTGATTGGCCAGTGCATCATGTGGCCCAGCCTCTATATGGGGCTGGAGTCACCGTGCTGCATGTCATATGCTCTCAGGATAGTTTAGGGAGAGGATGCTGCTGGCTCTGTGAGGGACAGATTGCAGAACATCTCATCCTGCATTACTGAACGATCTGATTGTGGACTAGGGAGAGATACTAGTACTGCTGCTTTGAGGGACAGATTGCAGACCTCATCCTGCTGCACAGAACGATCTGACTGGACTAGGTAGAGTC
Source organism: Glandirana rugosa (assembly GCA_018402905.1). NCBI lineage: Eukaryota > Metazoa > Chordata > Amphibia > Anura > Ranidae > Glandirana > Glandirana rugosa. Next base: position 980,929 of record BLSH010007734.1, read on the forward strand.
TGTTGCTTTAAGGGAAAGATTATTGTTCTAAAATCATCATCAAGCTGTACAGGGAAAGGTTCCAGCTGTTGCTTTAAGGGAAAGATTATTGTTCTAAAATCATCTCCAACTTGTATAGGAGAAGTCTATTGCAGCCACATAGAGCCATATTATTGTTCTAAAGTCATCTCCAACTTGTATAGGAAAAGTCTATTGCAGCCGCATAGAGCCATATTATTGTTCTAAAATCATCTCCAACTTGTATAGGAAAAGTCTATTGCAGCCGCATAGAGCCATATTATTGTTCTAAAATCATCTCCAACTTGTAAAGGGAAAAGTCTATTGCAGCCACATAGAGCCATATTATTGTTCTAAAATCATCTCCAACTTGTATAGGAAAAGTCTATTGCAGCCGCATAGAGAGCCATATTATTGTTCTAAAATCATCTGCAACTTGTATAGGAAAAGTCTATTGCAGCCGCATAGAGAGCCATATTATTGTTCTAAATTTTAAAACAATGATATGGCTCTATGATGCTGCAATAGACTTTTCCTATACAAGTTGGAGATGATTTTAGAACAATAATATGGCTCTATGCAGCTGCAATAGACTTTTCCTATACAAGTTGGAGATGATTTTAGAACAATAATATGGCTCTATGTGGCTGCAATAGACTTTTCCTATACAACTTGGAGATGATTTTAGAACAATAACATGGCTCTATGCGGCCTATAATAGACTTTTCCTATACAAGTTGGAGATGATTTTAGAACAATAATATGGCTCTATGCGGCTGCAATAGACTTTTCCTCTAGGACTTGCCAGGACTTTGTTACAGCCATTTTTGTGCCTAAAAGTTTGGGCCCCCATTGATTTCAATGGGGTTCGGGGTCTGGGTCAAAGTTCGGGTCAAGTCCGGACCCGAACCCGGACTTTGTCCGTAAGTTCGGCCAAACCTGCTGAACCCGGACTTCCAGAGGTTCGATCAACTTTACTCATTATACAACAAGTATTCCTACATGTGGGCAGACAAATCCATTTCATATTTAGGCATCTCTCTAACCAGAACTACTTCATCCCTATATCAAACCAGCTATGTGCCGGTTCTCAAGGGAATGCAAGGAGACCTTGACGCCCTTGCTAAACCGCTCCTCTCTTGGTCAGGACGTCTGGCTTTGTTTAAAATGTGCAAGCTCCCTCAACTGATATACATATTTAGAGCACTCCCCATTCCTGTTCCAGGCTCATTCCTTACAGCAGCTCAAGCCACCCTTGACCAATTCCAATGGCAAGGAAAGAGATCTAGATGCTCACGCAATATACTAACTAAAAGTTGGAAGGCAGGAGGTTCGGAGATGGTAAACATCAAAGATTATTACATAGCGGCAATATTAGCCCAGCTCAGAACATGGTTTTCTCCCAATATGAGCAGTCCATGGAAAGATAATGAATCCATGCAAATAGTAAACCAAGACTTATACTCTTGACTTCTTAGTCTGCCACACCAAATACCTAAACACAAACAATTATCCCCTACGATTACAGCAACTGCTGCATCCTTTCAACACTTCATGTACAATACTGTTCCAGGTAGCGCCCCTTCCTGTCCTCCTTTACCTTTATCCCTACTCCAGCATCTCATACCTGACTTGGCCATCCGCTCTTGGATGGATAGAGGCATACTACATATTCAAGATTTATGCACACAGGACATTCTAAAACCCTTCACATCACTACAAAATACTTACTCCCTACCTACCTCGGTATACTTCAAGTACGTACAAATAACACATTGCTTATTACGAAGCCCCTACCTATTTAGGCCCATCCACAAACTAAATATTGAAAGGCCACTCATGAATAAACTGTAGCTACAGTACCAACGTCCTAAATTTAAATATAAATACAGGAACAGGATTGGAGGCAACAGAGGACTTTAATGATACGTAATGAACTTACAATAGGTTAATTTAAAATGTATACATAATTTTTATTGAGAAAAAGAATTAAAACAGACCACCACTAGAGTTGGTGGAACCCAAACCGGGATTATATATGACATACAGTACAAACATATACACTGAAACTGGTTGCTGGAGAATCAGTATTGCAGCCCCAGACAAACGGGGGTCAGAAGAGACGTTCATCCAACATACACCTTGACATGTTTCGTGGTTACCCACTTCTTTAGAAAGAACAATTTCAGCAATAAAAAAATGTTTTCCTACAAGAGAAAGACAATTTTTACAAACAGAATAATATATACAATAAACAATTATCATCCAACCCCAAAAGACACCTAGATACTGGGGTGGAAGAACCCTATATTAAAGGTTGTCAACCCCCAACCCCCCACTACCCAGGTCCGAGAGCCAGATCAGTACACTTGGAGCCAGAACACTGGTTATCCCATGGGCGAGTGTGGGAGCCAAGAACAATAAAGTGGTAAAGAATAAAAAATAATACTATGATATGTCATAATTCTAAATACTCCAGCTTTGGGAAATTAACCAAAGAAAAGAAAAAGAAACCGGAATCAGCTTAGACTCCTTCATACATTTCCGGAAGTGACGTCACAACATCACTTCCGGTTTACTCGGCGGCCAACAGCGCCGCTTTTTGGCAATCTGAATACTGTGAAGTGCAAAGGAGGGATGGGGGGTCTGCTTACATTCCTTGTGATAGCAATAAAAGTGATCAGATTTTTTTTTTTAAAGGAACAGTGCTAAAAAAATAAAAAAAAAAAATGTAAAGCACCACCATCCCTGCGAGGTCGTGCAGCAAAGAAAATGTATACATAAGTTACGCCTGCATAAGAAAACTGTGTTCAAGCCACACATGTAAGATATCGGCGCGATCGCCAGAGTGTGAGCAATAATTCTATCAAAAGACCTCCTCTGCACCTCTAACTTGGTAACCGTTAACAATTTTAAAGTGTTGCCTATGGAGATCTTTAAGTACCAGAATTTGTCGCCATTCCGCAAGTGTGCGCAATTTTCAACCTTAACATGTATGGTATCCATGTGCTCGGCGTTACATCCTCTTTCACAATATACAAATAAATTGGGCTAACTTTACTGTTGTCTTATTTTTTTAACTCAACAAAGTGAATTTTTTCCAAAAAAATTGCGCTTGAAAGACCGCTGCGAAAATACCATGTGACAAAAAGTATTGCAATGATCGCCATTTTCTTCTCTAGGGTGTTTCAAAAAAAATATATAATGTTTGGGGGTTCTAAGTAATTTTCTACCAAAAAAAAGGATTTTAACTTGTAAACAACAAGTGTAAAAAAGGGCTCTGGGGCTTAAGCTTTTCAGCACCTGTTTGACTGGGGCATGTCATCAGAATTTTTAAACTAATTTACAACAGCAGGGCCCGTTTCTGCACCCAACAAGAGTAACTGCAAGGGGTTACAGTGTTCTGGCACCAGCAACACCCAAGGCCAAATTTTTCAGCACCTGTTTGACTGGGGCATGTCATCACAGTTTTTAAAATAAACAGCAGGACCCGCACCAAACTTTAAAAAAAAAAAAAAAACTGTGCAGGGGTCCCCCCCAAAGTCTGTACCAGGCCCTTCAGGTCTGGTATGGATTTTAAGGGGAACCCCACGCCAAAATTAAAAAAAAATGACGTGGGAGTCCCCCACAAAGTCCGTACCAGGCCCTTCAGGTCTGGTATGGTTTTAAGGGGAACCCCGAACCAAAATTAACCACTGCAGCCCCAGAAGGATTTCACACTTTAGGACCAGAGCACTTTTTGCGATTCGGCACTGAGTCGGTTTAACTGACAATTGCGCAACGTTGTACCCAAAGAAATTTGCATCCTTTTTTTCCCACAAATATAGCTTTCCTTTGGTGGTATCTGATTCCCTCTGCGTCATTTCTGATTACTGCTAGAAACAAAAAAAGAGCGACAGTTTTGCAAAAAAAAATAAAATTTTCTTACTTTTTGCTAAAATACAAATCCAAAAAAATATATATAATCGGTTTTGGCCTCATATTTTTGGTTAAAAAAAATCGCAATCCGGGTTTATTGTTTGGTTTGCGCAAAAGTTGCCGCGTTTACGAATGATAAGAATTCATTTATGGGGTTTTAATTTTTTTTTATTTGTTACTAGTAATGGCGGTGATCTGTGATTCTTAGTGGTACTGCGATATTGTGGCGGACATGTCGGACCATTTTGACACTTTTTTGGGACCATTGGCATTTATACAGCGATCAGTGCTATAAAAATGCATGATTACTGTGTAAATGCCATTGGCAGTGAAGGGGGTAACCTGGAGGGGGCGCTCTAAGAGTTAACTGTGTTCCCTCAGTGTGTTCTAACTGTATGGGGGCTGGATTGGCAGGGGGAGGGGAGTGATCACGGCTTCCATATACAGGAAGCCTTGGATCACAGCCCTTCCCCCTCTGTCAGAACGGAGATCCGTGTTTACATACACGGACCTCCGTTCTCTCACTGCGGGGGAGCCATCGCGGGTAGCCGGAGGAGATCGAGTCCACCCTACCCACTCCCTGCCCCCCCTCCGGCGGCACTCGCGCGCCCACAATACTCTTTATCGCAGCCGCCGTCAGGTGAAGGCATTTCGCGATAACGGGCCACTTTGCCGCCGTCACGCTGTGGCAGGTGGTCGGCAAATGGTTAAACAAAAAAAGATGTGGGGGTACCCCCTAAAATCCAAACCAGGGCCTTCAGGTCTGGTATAGATTTTAAGGGGAACCCCGCGCCAAAATTTTTTAAAAAAATGACATGGGGGTCCCTCCAAAATCCAAACCAGACCCTTCAGGCCTGGTATGGATTTTAAGGGGAACCCGCGCCAAATTAAAAAAAAAATGGCATGGGGTCCCCCCAAAATCCAAACCAGACCCTTATCTGAGCACACAGCCCTGGGATGGCAGGAGAGGGTGGTGGACGAGTGAGCGCCCCCCCTCCGAACCATACCAGGCCACATGCCCTCAACATGGGGAGGATGCATTGAGGTTGCCCCCAAAGCACCTCATCCCCACAACCCTTGCCTGTGGCTGTGGGGGTCTGCGGGCAGGGGGCTTATCAGAATCTGGAAGCCCCCTTTAATAAGAGGGCCCCAAGATTCCGACCCCCCATGTACATGGTACCCCTACCCATTCACCAAAATATAAGTAAAGTGGTAACAAAAACAAGAGGCAGTTTTTGACAAGTCCTTTATTGTGTAAAATAGCTATTCTTCTTTCTTCCTCCATCTTCTCCTCCTCCATCTCCTGTCCTTCTTCTGGTCTTCTGCTTCTACTTTCGGTCTTCTTCCTTCCTCTCTTCATCTTCAGTCTTCATCTTCTTCCTTCTTCTTTCACTGTCCCCGCACCCGCAGCCACAGCCATGCCGTCCGGAGACGTCTCCCAGAATGGGTAGTCTGCTGTCTGACATTTTTTTTATAGGTAAGGGGGGACCACCCAGTGACGTAAACGAGTGACCCTGTCCCCTTCTGACGTCATTCATTGTCAGAGGGGACGGGTCACCCATTTACATCACCGGGTGGCCCTGCCCCTTCTTATAAAAGAAATGTCAAATTGAAGACCGCCCATTCTGGAAGACGCCTCTGCACTGCATGGCTGTGGCAGCGGGAGCGGCGGCAGTGAAAGAAGAAGGCAGAAAATGAAGACTATAGATGAAGAGAGGAAGGAAGAAGACCAAAAGAAGAAGCAGAAGACCAGAAGTAGGGCCAGGGCAGGAGAAGATGGAGGAAGAAAGAAGAAGAGCTATTTTACACAATAAAAAACTGCCTCTTGTTTTTTTTACCACTTTACTCCTTTTTTGGTGAATGGGTAGGGGTACAATGTACCCCTACCTATTCAAATGGGGGGTGGGTCGGAATCTGAGGGCCCCCTTATTAAAGCTGGCTTCCAGATTCTGATAAGCCCCTCGCCCGCAGATCCACACAACCACCTGCAAGAGTTGTGGGGAAGAGGCCCTTCAACATCAACATGGGGACAAGGTGCATTGGGGGTGACCTTAAAGCATCCTCCCCATGTTGAGGGCATGTGGCCTGGTATGGTTCGGAGGGGGGGGGGGGCGCTCGCTCATCCCCACCTCCTCCTGTCATGCCAGGGCTGCGTGCTTGGGTAAGGGTCTGATTTGGATTTTGGGGGGGCCCCACGTCATTTTTTAGAAAAATTTGGCACAGGGTTCCCCTTAAAGTCCATACCAGATCTAAAGGGCCTGGTACGGACTATGTGAGGACCCCTACACAATTTTTTATTTTATTTTGGGTGGGGTTCCTCTTAAAATCCATACCAGACCTGAAGGGCCTGCTATGGACTTGGGGGGGGGGGGTGGTCAACGCAATGCTTTTTCAGTGATTTTATGTATATTGCTGGGAACCGGCAATACATTACAGCCACGATAATAAATGACAATTTTTCCTTTGGAAATGTAATTTTGCTCTGGCTATGTTCTAAACATCACAGAAGTGCACCTTTTTACAGGCAGACTAAGGGGACCCACCAGGCACGATATTTAAAGAAATATTTCATTTTCATTGTTTCACTTTAAGTATTATTAAAATCACTGCTCCTGAAAAAAACTATTGATTTAAAAACTTTTTTTTGCATTGATACATGTCCCCTAGGGCAGGACCTGGGCCCCATACACTTTTTATGGCAATAACTTGCATATAAGCCTTTAAAATTAGCACTTTTGATTTTTCATGTTCGAGTCCCATTGATTTTAGCAGCGTTCGCACAAATTTTTTGCCTGTTCACAAGTTCTGGTGCAAACCGATCCGGGGGGGATGTTCGGCCCATCCCTAACGAGTAGACTCAGAATGAACGCCCTGGTTCAGCTGGTATCATTCTGTATGTAAACTTGTCATATAATTGTTGAGTATCTAAATCTGAATGCTCCTGTTATAACCACTATTACTCTGTTAACAGTCATCACCCCAATTTATTAAGGTGAATTTTGGTATACTGACAGCCGAGGTATGGGATCCTCTCTTTCCTAGGACACAGTAAGTTCCCCTCAGTGGTGCCCTGGGAGAAGAGGACCGCATCTCGCCCATTAAGCCTAGATATTTCATATATAAGCACAAACTTCATGCTATTTGTAATCTACTCTTATTTCTTGATCTGTATTTTTTAAGCCACGTTGTATTGAAAGTAAAATGCATTGATTACTGTATAAATGACACTGGCAGGGAAGGAGTTAACACTAGTGGTGATCAAGGGGTTTCCCTCATACAGCACAAGACTTTAAAGCGGAGTTCCACCCAAAAGTGGAACTTCCACTTTAAGCACTCCTCACCCCCTTACATGCCACATTTGGCATGTATTTTTTTTGGGGGGGGGTGTACCTTGTTTTGACAGGTACTTCCTGTCACACTTCCTCCTTCGTCTTCCTGGCCTCCTTCCTGGCAATCTTCTGGGACACGTCACAGGTCCCAAAAGATTGCCTGGCCACTAGGAACGCGCAGCACGACTCGCGCATGCGCAGTGCATGCCCTGCTGTGAAGCCGGGCCGGGTGCCCACACTAGGAATGGCAGGGCCGTCGGGAGGAGGGGGGAGATGAGTGAGGCTTCGGGCGCAGCCATCGCTGGACCGCGAGACAGGTGAGTGTGTGTTTATTAAAAGTTAGCAGCTACACTTTGTGGCTGCTGACTTTTAATAAACAAAAAAAGTGTGGAACTCCGCTTTAAAGGCTCACAGAAAAAGAGAGTGTAAGAGTAAAAAATGTATAAATTATATTGTTCAAAAAAACATTAAAAATGTGAGATCCATTTTCTTACATGCCATAAAATATGGTATACAGTATTTTATAAATGACAAGTAATGTCCAAAGGTTACATTGTATACATTCAGGGGGGCTGTGTCCAGCCAAAACTGATGCGTTTCTGAGCTATTAGAGACTCCTTCCTCAAGGAAATCTCTGCTCGTAATAGAAGAATCTAAAAAGAATAATTGTATAAATACACAGTATGACATACGTTTATCGTATCATAGTATTTATCACATTACCCAACAGAATGAACAGAGATGCCATGGTACTCACAAAGATATCTCCGTACAGATGACAATTTGGGCTGCCAGTGGATGAAGGGTTAAAAACAGGTGGAATGATCAAAATATATAAAAGATCGATCGTACATCACTTACTAAACGCCACAAAGGCATGCATTCCAATCCATTGGAAGAAACAATCCCCACCAACCGTCGCACATTGGCTTCGGAAGGTGGAAGAGATTAATAAAATGGAAGACCTAGTCCTTACCGCACACCACCCACAGGAAAAATATACCAAAACTTGGGGGTTATGGAATCAATTCATTAGCTCAACAAACGGCAGGGCCCTTTTGGGTTCATAAGCACGTTCATACATCCGCGAGCTGGCACTCTGTGGCTGGCCAGATTCACCCGGGACCCAATTCTACCTACCTTTATGCCCCCCACCCCACCCGGGGGCAATGTTCCCCCCTCCCCGCCCACTCCCTGTAGTACTCTCCCACCCTGTCCCCTCGCCCCCATTTTTTTTTCTCCCTGCTCTTTACATATATCTGCTTTATATTTGTTTTTCGGTTTAATAAGGGACTATGAAGGCATTCTCGATTCTCTTTTTATAACTAAGTTGTACGGCATAAACATTGCATAAGACTGGATGTTGAGTGCTACTGGCCATTAGAATATCTTCTATATATCCCTACACCTCAATTACCTAATATATGCCAAAGTCTTACTCATTAACCTGCTGTGACATGATTACTTGTGCATGTTTTTTCTTTTTTCCATCTGTTCTTGGCCCACTTGGGCTGCAATAAAAATCATATTTAAAAAAAAAAAACAGGTAGAAAAGAGAAACAAAGTAAAAATCAGCACAGAAAAGGCAAGGGCAGGATCCATGCAAATCAGTAGTGCAGCGCTATGCTAAATAATAAAGTTCATAAAAAGTCTTTTTGGTCTCCAAAGATAAAAAAATTATCCTAAATCCAAACTGCTGATACTGGTGGCCGCTCACCTCAAAGATGCAGGCTATAAAGCCTATCAGGCGTTTTTATAAATCACAATGGATCTCCAGGTGATGTCTCCACGAGTCAGACCAACCAAGTGTCCTCAGCATGTAAGGGAAAAAAAATAGAAATCTAGTGCACTCTATTAAAGGAATAGTTGTCTAAAGCATCAGAAGAAAGTCCCCTTCGTGCTGGGAAAGATGACAAACAAGTGCGGATGTATAAAGAGAGTCTTCCACCACACAAATAGACATACTGCCTCTCACCTCCCCTCTAGGACCACAAGGCCCATAATGCACTTCAAAAAACTCCGGACAGCAGTCTCCAATCGATATCGGATTAGCTATTTCCTTACTTCACACAGGTGATGTGCTCCCATGCAAGAAAGAAATAGCCACATCTAATGCTCTCAGTATAAAAGGTACTTTTAATAATTAATAAAAATGTATGCACTCACATGAAAAGCACTCCTCCGAGTGCTAGATACACAGCATGTTCAGATGTAAAGGACACCAAAAGCAGTACATCCTCTGCTGACATTCAAGATGGCCGCGGGTGACGTCAGACGCTGCTCCTCCTCGCGTGCGCGTTACGTCCTGGG